>CM076580.1:1453605895-1453914077 GCA_034641835.2 Pinus albicaulis
TTAGGATTTTCTGTATAGTAGTAACCTTCTCTGGCCGAGAAATCTTTATCTTAATGTTTTCTTCAGATTTGTTTATTTAAGAATGATTCAATACAGTTTAAACAGTTAGGAATGTTGGCGTTCCCTCGTCCTTCTGTTTGCTCAAACATTGTTCTCGAATGTTATTTCCATTATTTGCTATTAAAGTTAGACTAGAGAAGATATGGTTTGCCCCGATTCCTAGATTCTTTTCTCCAAAGGCAGATTCTGAAAGTTTCCCTTGGTGTTGACTGAAAGCAGACTAGGTTTAAAAGTACTTTATCTGATCTTAAGTTACACTCTGTTTTTCTTATGTGTTTTCATACTTTCTGAAGGTAATTATGTGGATTACCGGATTGTTTGTCAATTAAGCTGCTTTAATAAGAACTTGCCCAAGAAGTCTATGGTTAGCCCTGTCCTTGGTTGGTTTTAAAACAGTTACTTAAGAGGCTTTTCTTGTTTGGACTGACTATAAATCCTCTGAGAAATTATTATCAGTTTCCACCCTCCAACATTTTAATGTTTCCATTTCATCATTTTAATCTCAATAATCTTGTGGTATAGATGACTTGACCCTTGGATCACACTTGATGTTGTTGTTCAATTAAAGCCCAGATATGACTCCATAGCCCAATGGACTAAAAACTAGCGTTATATCTATCTATCTGCCAAAACTGTTCTATTTTGCTTGCAACTTCTCACTTTTGAAACTTTTTTCACTTAGGACTTTCCCCTCAAGTAACATTTCATGCTCAACCATCCAAAACAAAACAAAACCCTTGGCCTTCATAACTAGCCTAATATCATTACCTTAAGCTTTTCAAAGACAATATCCATCTTCGCACATATTGGAGAGATCCCTCTCCGGATTCAGGAGGGCTAGATCCTAGAATCCCAAAGTTTGGTTGAAATGATGTTAACTCTGTGATTGGACTCTCCCAATCTTGCTAATAAATTACAGAGACCTAACATTTCTGGCGACTCCGCTGGGGAACATACTTTAACTCAAAATCTCTGGTTCCATGACAATTGTTCTATTTTGCAGCTGAGCCACCAGGACCTAACTTTTCTGGCGACTCCACTGGGGAACTGAGTGTTTTTAATACCTTTTAGAGGCCTCAGAAAACCCTTTATTCGAGAGAATTTTGAGAGTAAAAAGCAGCCTTTTCAAGCACTACCAAGAAATGGTAATCATGATGGAGCTTGTTTGAATCAGTGACAAACTAGGTCAACCCTAGGATTCTTTTAAGTTTTCATCTAACCTTGGAAAATCAGCTAGCTTAGCCATAAGGATAGACTGTCTTTGTTTCATAACCGTAGCTAAGTTTTGAGGCAAAGTTAGGACATTCTTCTAAACCATAAATAAAACAATTCAAAAAAACACCCAAAAATATTTCAGATTGGAATTAAATAAACATGGTGGTGGACCATAAGACCTTTTACCTCTGAAAGGAGCTAAAAATTTCCACTTGGAGACTCCACAATCCTAGCAGACCTTAAGACTCCGTTGGGGAGAACCCTTATCATTATAAAATCATTCAAACTCAATTAGAGGACTGTGGGATTTAAAATTGTAAAAACAGATTGGTTAACCTCTCCAAGATTGTCATATCTGGTTGAAATTTTCTTGTTTTAGGTCTAAACAACATAGCATAGTGGCTTCTAAAAATATTCACACTAGAGCCCACCCAGACCCTAACCCACCTGAGACAGTTGATAATCCAGAAAGTATCCTTTGGAAGTCTCCTAAGGTTAAATTATTAACTGTTTTCAGATCACCCTTGAGAGCTAATTCAGTCCCTGAAAATCTTTCAGCTCTGCAACAACCACAAGCTGACTTAGTGAACCCATTTAGGACTAGGTCATTTGATGATATAATCCAATTAGACTCTGAATCTTCACTTTCATCTCCTAAAATAAGTGAACATCCTGGTCGCAGGGAAACAACACCTCGTGATTTACATTTCCTTCACAATTTAGGTGTCTCTCATCCAAGATCATCTCAACAGTCTACTCCTGGTCCATCCACTTCTACTCACCCTACATCCACTGTTCAAACCACTTCACCTCACCCCACTTTCCCTTTTATAAATCCACCTCCACCTCCTGCTATGGCAACATGGTATGCTCCCTTAGTCCTTCCTGTACCATTAGGCAATCTTCCATAGGACTATCAGTCCAAAATTCCATTATATGATGCTAGTAATACTATAACAACATCTCAACATGTGGACAAGATGAATGACTACTTTGACAGAAACGAAATTGATGATGATTCTGTCAAGTTGAGACTATTTTCTCAAAGTTTGGGGGGAGAAGCAAGAAAATGGTTTAAAGGTTTAACCCTCCATAGTATTAACGATCTCCAAGCCTTCCATCAAACATTCTTAAACAAATGGGAAGTGAGAAAGAATCCTCTCCAAGTCCTTGCTGATTATAACAATCTCCATAGGAACCCTGGGGAAAGTGTACAAGCTTATTGTACCAGATTTAACAGCGTGTATAATGCACTTTCCCCTGAACTAAAACCTCCTCAGGGCTCAGCTTTAAACAAATTTCCTGAAGGGTTTGATCCAGACATGACATATTCACTCAGAGAAAGAGTTTTTGCGACCCTTGAAGATATGCAAAGAGGTGCTCTTTCTGTGGAAGTTAACCTTATGGAGAAGAGAGCGAGGATGAAAGTGGAAAAGAGAGTATCTTTTAGAGAGGAATCCACACCTTCTACTTCCAACTCAAAAATGGAGAGAATGATGGAAGAAATGATGAAAGAGATGAGCATAATTAAGAGAGCACAAGCAAATCAAAATCAAAATGCTCCTCAAAATAGAAACCAGAATCAGAATGTTAGAAGGAACCAACCTCCAAACAGACCCAGGGAAGATGATCAACAGATCACCCCTCCCTTTCATCAAAACTATGTAAGTGAGGTTGAAGAAACAGAAGACATAATAGAGGGAGAGGATATCAACATGTTTGGGGAAGAGGATGATGACTTTGAGGTTCATTATGATAATAAACAAGGTCTTTACACACCTTACGACGACAAAAGAGATGACAATGAAAATTATTATCAGGACATGGAAAATGTCATCATAGAACCTCAAAGAGAATATGACCTTAGAAGCAAGACCAGTCAACAAGCCCCCAACACCAAAACCTCTGACAAATCCTCTCAAAGCAGCACCGCAGCTAAACCCAAAACAGCCAAACAAAAAGACAAACCAGTGGTTGTTAATTCTGATAAGGATAAGGAGAAAAACACTCAAAATTCTGAAAAACAGAGTGAAGACATCAGCAGTACTAACACTTCAGCTAGTACTCCTTCTACAACAGTTGTGTCAAATAAAACAAATCAGCAAGTTGTAATTGTTGATAGAGTGACAGCTAATAAGGTTGAAACAAGTGCTTCAAAGAATCAAACCCCTTTCAGCCTGGAACAGGAAATCTTAAAGATCAAAATCTCTATTCCATTAACTGAGTTAGCTGCCCAACATGTATATAGGAACCAAATTTTGAAGGCTTTAAATATAGAGGAAAATGGAGATACAGTTAATCTTAGTGATGACCTACCAGAGTTGATTTTTGGCCCTAATATTGAAGGGAAGTTTCAAGAGGGACCAGTTCCTCCCTTTTATGTGAGTTTGAACATCCATGACAAAATTCTACACAACGCTATGCATGATTCCGGGGCTTCTCATAATTTAATGCCTAAAGCTGTGATGGAGAGCCTTGGTTTAGAAATTACCAGACCCTACAAAGACCTATACTCCTTTGACTCAAATAGAGTAAAATGTCTAGGATTTATCAAAGACCTCTGTGTTAACCTAGCCCAGATTCCAGCCAAATGTTTACTCATGGACATTATTGTGGCTGATGTCCCCCCAAAGTATGGAATGCTATTATCAAGATCCTGGGGAGCTAAGTTACAGGGGACTATGCAGATGGACATGACATATGCGACCATCTCGGTTTTCAATCAGACCAGAAGACTTTACAGGGAGTCTCATATGCAATACACGGTTACAAGTCAAGACAGACCACGAAACTCTCCTATATATTCTGTCAATACAGGCCTTGATTCTTTTATCATGTTTAACAATGAAACTCCTAGTGAGCAAGTCACTTTAACAAAATTAAAGGCCGACAGGGAAGAAGAGGATAATACCGCAGAAGTGTCCAAACAGTTTGCCACATGTGAAAACATTAGTAAACAAAGCATAGGTCTTGATTTACCGGTTATGAGTCCATTGTTTTTAGGACTTAACAACCCAGAAAATACCCCTAACATTTTTGGCATCATCCCTCAATCTATTGAAGAATTTGAGGAGTCAAAACAAATTCAATTGGGTGCTGCTAATCATGAACAGTCAGAAGGCACCATAGTTAAAAAGGACAATCGCCAAACAGACGAAACCAAAGACAGTCCTTTATGGAGTATGTATTTTGATGGGTCATGCACTAGAAATAATGCGGGTGCAGGGGTTTGGATCATTAACACTGAAAACAACCACACGAAATGCATCTCATGCAAATTAAACTTTCAGTGTTCCAACAACATAGTAGAGTATGAATCCCTTCTCTTAGGCTTGCATCTCTTGAAGAAATTAGGAGCCGGAAGAATTAATGTGTACGGGGATTCTGAGTTAATCATTAGGCAAGTCAATGGGGAGTATAATGCAAATCATCCCAGACTTAGAGCCTATCGGAATGATGTCATGGATTTGTTGACAACATTTGAGGAGTCCAACCTGAGTTTCATCCCAAGGAAAAAGAACATTATGGCCCACAATTTAGCTTTTGCGGCCAGGACATGTCTAACGCCATATGAGACTGGAGACAACACAACTCCGATAAAATTTAGATCGGCAGTGCCTGATAACGAAAAATATTGGCAAGTGTTTGACAATGACAAACAAATAGAAGACTTCATGCAATTCAGAAATGAGTTCGAACTGCACAGTTCAGATTCAGATTATGATATAGACTGCAGTGAAGAAAACTTTCTTGGTGAAGAAGAATCGTTTCCTCAACCTGCCAATATTAACCTATTGTCTAGCAAACTTAGGAGCAAAACAGAATTAAGTGCAGAGTTAGAAACGGAAGAATTACAAACTCTGCATTCTAAAGATGAAAATTTGCCGAGTGGTCTAACGCCTTTAGAGGAGTTGTTTGATTTTAACGATGTGGCCAATAAACCAAAACTGGAACCTGTAGAGACTGAAGTAGAGGAGTGCAATATAGGCAGTGAGGAAAAACTGCAAATGATCAAACTGTCCAAAACTTTGCCAGCTCACATTAAACTCAAATACATAGAGTTGTTCAAAGAATTTTCTGATGTTTTTGCATGGAGTTACGAAGATCTTAAATCCTATGACACTGAAATAATACAGCACAAAATCCCTCTTAAAGAAAACCAAAAACCATTTAAACAGAAACTGCGCAGAATAAACCCTGTCCAGTTGCCATTGGTTCAGAAGGAGATTATGAAAATGTATGAGGCTGGCATTATTGTCCCTATTAGACATTCTGAGTGGGTATCTAATCTGGTGTCCGTTAGAAATAAGACTGGAGAAATCAGGCTTTGTATAGACTTTAGAGACTTAAACAAAGGTTCGTTAAAAGACAACTACCCTTTACCAAAAATGGATCACATTTTACAAAGGGTGGTGGGTTCTAAGAGGATTTCGTTGCTTGATGGCTATTCAGGGTATAATCAGATTTTAGTTCACCCTACTGATCAATTAAAGACAGCTTTCACTACTCCATGGGGCACTTTCATGTATGTGAAGATGCCTTTTGGTCTAATGAACGCTGGAGCAACCTTTCAGAGAGCCATGGACATAGCATTCTCGGAAGAATTGGGCTTCTTCATCATTATCTATCTAGATGATGTCACTATGTTTTCAAAAACAGATGAAGAACATTTAGAACATTTGAGAAAAGTTTTCGAGAAGTGAAAAAGGTTTGGAATATCTTTAAACCCTAAGAAGACACTATTTGGTCTCCAAGAAGGTAAGCTTCTTGGACACATTATTTCAGAAGAAGGTATAAAGATAGATCCAAAGAGGATTGAGGCTATATTACAAATCTCTCATCCTCGAAATATCAAAGAGTTGCAGTCTTTCATTGGAAAGATTAACTTTTTGAGAAGGTTCATCCCTAACTTGGCAGAGCTCCTTAAAAATATCACAAACATGTTGAAGAAGGAGCAAGGGATAAAATGGACCTTGGAAGCAAAGACATCCTTTGAGCTGGTGAAACAAGCATTAACCAAAACACCGGTTCTCATAAGCCCTGATTTTTCAAAAGATTTTTATATCTTCTCGTTTGCATCCGAACATACCATTGATGCTGTCCTTTTATAGAAAAATCCACAAGGAAAAGAGAAACCTATTGCATTCTTTAGCAAGGCATTGAGGGATGCCCCTTTGAAGTATAATATTATGGAAAAGCAAGCTTTTGCTTTGGTTAAAGCATTGAAAGACTTCAGAGTATACATCCTTCACTCACACATCATTGCCTTTGTCCCTAATTCGGTTGTTAAAGACATTCTAACACAAGACCCAGATGGTAAGAGAGGTAAGTGGATTGTTGTTATTCTCGAATATGATTTAGAGATAAAACCCACTAAACTCATCAAAGGCCAAGGTCTAGCTAGATTAATGGCTGAATCCAATTTTGAAGTTCTTGATATCAATATGATTAATTCTTTGGACAGCCAAGAAGAATTCTCAACTCCTATTATTGAAAACCACTTTATGAATTCTCCTTGGTATGCTGATATCGTTTATGTTTTGCTTAATTTAAATACACCTCCTGGTTTATCGAAAACAAAGGCAAGGTTCTTAAAACTGAAAGCAGTAAACTATTGCATTGTAGATAGGTGTCTTTATTGGAAAAATGCTAGTGGTATATTGCTTAAATGTTTGCCCGAGTTTGATGCAGAGAAGGTTAAGCAGGAATTTCATGAAGGAGAGTGTGGAGGCCATTTGTACTGGAAGTCAACAGCCAACAAAATTTTGAGGGCTGGTTTCTATTGGCCCACCCTTTTTCCTGATGTTCACAAAATGACAACTACTTGCCACAAATGCCAATTGTTTGAGGGCAAGAGAAAATTATTACCCCTTCCTCTGCATCCAATCACTGTTGAAGCTCCTTTTCAACAGTGGGGACTTGACTTCATAGGTGAAATCCATCCTCATCTTCTGCCCAGCATAGATGGATCCTTACTGCCACAGACTATTTCACTAAGTGGATAGAAGCCATTCCTTGTAGGCAAGCCAATGATTCAGTTATTATAAAGTTCATAGAAACCAATATCCTCTCCAGATTTGGCTGTCCTACCAAGAGCATCACAGATAATGCAGCAGCGTTTGGATCAAAGAAAATGGTTGACTTCTGTCATAAATACCAGATAACACTAGGGCATTCCACAGCCTATTACCCTCAAGGTAATGGACTTGTAGAATCTTCCAATAAAAGCTTAGTGAACATAATCAAGAAACTGTTGGAGGACAATAAAAAGTCTTGGCACACAAAGCTAGTCCATGCACTTTGGGCTGACAGATTAACTTTGAAGAAATCTATTGGGATGTCACCTTTTCAGCTTGTATATGGTACAGATGCAATCTTTCCTAATAGCCTTGGTGTACCAGTTATGAAGTTTATCCAAGAATTGCAGACTGAAGATAATGACATGATCAGAAGAATAAATCAGACCATTCATCTTCAGCAAATCAGAGAGGAAGTGTACAACAAAACATTGCAGAAACATGACAGCATTAAGAAGCTTTTTGACAGAAGAACAAAGGCCAGCAATTTCAAGATTGGGGACAAATTTTTAAAGTGGGACTCAAAGAGGGAAGACAATGGAAAGCATGGTAAACTTAACAATCTATGGCTTGGCCCTTACTCTATTCATTCAGTTGCTGGAAACAATGCATTCTTCTTACAAGAGCTGGATGGAACAAATTTGTTTGGGGGTCCTGTCAATGGCAGGATGCTCAAGCATTACTTCTCTTGATTCATGATATGTTTTTAAGCCTTCTTTTTTTTCTTTTTCATTATGAATATTTCATCCACCATTGCATTCAAAGTTATGAAAATCAAAAAATACAAAAACAAAGAAAGAAAGAAAAGAGGGCAGAAATGAAGAACAAGAAAGGCACAGCCCCATGCCAAAAAGAGAAATAAATCTGAAAGTGTGCAAGCTTAAAATGCCACTCCTACAAAACACACTTCTAGTTAGTCAAAATGTTTAATCTTGACTAATTAGCTTTCAATTTTCTGCTGATAGGGTAGTGAATTTGATTTGCCAAACTGTTTAATCTTGGCTTATCAGTAGATAGATTAGGATAGAAATTAAAGGTTCAAACATGTTCAAAATCTGAACCAAAGTTTCCAAAGAGAGATGACTCAAAATGTTTTATTTTTCTGAGTCATAAAAGAGAAAAACTGGTTCTAATTTGCCCAAAATCTGAATCAGATATCAAGAAAGAGACAGCTCAAAACAAAATTAAAAAACAGAGCTGTAAAGAAAAAGAAGGCCATAATGAGAAACTTTCAGATCTTAAGCCTTCCATTTTGATTTAATTTTCTGCAAATAATAATCTATGTGCAGCTTGTTCTTATGCCATAGATCATAGCAAGTCAAACAACTCAATCTTGACTTGACTATTTTTTAATTTTCTGTTGTAGAATTTAGAGAATGAAAGTTTGTTGGACTGTTTAATCCCAACAGACAGTAGACTAGGTAGAGAAATATCTGAGCTCAACTATTTAATCTGAGTTCAGGGAGAAATAAGGAGTAGAAATAGATTATATTTCCTGCTTTTAAAAGAATAAAATGTTGTGTATAGAGTTTTCCAATCCAAGTGCACTCTCATGAAGAAAAAATGCTAGATCTGTAGGATTGGGTAGGTAGCAAGCTTGTTGATAAAGGTCCATTGTTTTCATGGCTGCCAAATATGTTTTTAGAGAAGATCATTCAATCACAGAAGGGCAGCCCAATGGATGAGGCAACTAATCAGCCTCCCAGAAATCAAGTCTGAATTCTTGATGCCTTCAAGAAGGCACCATCCCCAAGTGGAGCCACTGTTAGCCACCTATAATATTTTGTTATACCAAAAGGTGGATAAATCTGTTTTGAGCCTTCAAGGAACAATTTTTCATTACTAAAATTTGTTGGCTCTCGAAGACCCCTTGTAGGCCTCATGCCTCTGTCCAAAATCTTCATCACTTTCCCTATTAATTCTGCTAATTTCCTGTAAGAAACTGCTGAAGAAACCATCATTTTTCCCCTTTCTCCCACTCATAACTAACCTTCATTTACTCCCCCTTTTCTCCATATTATTTCCCTAATTTTCATAAGTTTCTCCTTCCATTCATGAAAATCCTCCTGACATGGTTTAAAACATCTTTTTGAGCTGTGCCGAAACCCCCAAATCCATTTAAAACCTTGAAATTTTTCATAAAAAACAAAGTTTCATTGCTATGGACCTAAGCCCCTTGGGCTAAGCCCTAAACCACTTCCCCACCATACGATTTGGGTCTGGAACCACTTGCTAATACATTAAGGTGCTAATCGCATAGGAAAGAATCAAAGACGCAAGTCTTTGCCATACTCCAAAATATCTGATTGCGATTAGCCTTGCTGCTTAAGACCCCCGATCATATTATTTTCATATAACCCTGAGCCCGCCCTCGGCGCTTAAACCTTGTGAATATTTCATTTCCGACCCATTTTTCCTTTGTAAATTACAAAAACCATATTTTCCAAAGTTTTGATTTAATAAGCCAAAGTCACATGTTAAAAATAAAATGGTTAGATCAAAAAGACCGATCGCGCAATCGCAATCGGGGAAATTTCAATGGGTTGATCGGAAAGACCAGGCCCGCAGTTCCGATTGCGATTAGGCCCTTATTATATATAAAGCCCCGAGCCTATCAATTTTCATACATCCAAAGGCCCCGCAGTCGGGCGCCTATCCACTTTATATATATGTCTTTCCACCCCGATCCATAAAAACCTTTGTTTATTTCAAAAGTTCAGGTTTTATATAAAATACAAGGGTTTCTCCCCGATTCCATTCTCCACCGTTGATCTAGTCCTTTGATCCAACGGCCTGCGCTCAATCGCATCGCAAAATTTCAATCGCATGCGTTTTTTGTCGCTCCCCCGATTTCCGATCCCCGATTCAATCCCGACCGTTGATCTAATCCTTGATCCAACGGTCCGCGCAAAATCGCATCGCAATTGTTTCACCCCCTTGCGATTACCTCCGATTCATTCCCCGCCGTTGATCTGGTCCTCAGATCAACGGCCAGCGCTCAATCGCAAAGGGCTCAATCGCAAAGTTTCAATCGCATGTTGTTTTGTGACCTCCCCGATTGCGATCCTCCGATTAAATCTGGGCCGTCCATTTCCCACCTATCCAACGGTCCTTATTCCCTCCGATCGCAAGTCTTACCGCCATTTCAAAACCCGCTGATTCGTTTTCCGCCGTCGATCTGATCTGCAGATCAACGGCCAGCGCTTAATCGCACTGGAATTTTCAATCGCATCCCTTTTTCTGCCACCCCCGATTGAGACCCTCCGATTAGATCTGGACCGTCCACGTGTCCAGATCGGACGGTCCAAAACTGCTCCTCCTTATTCTTCTCCCGCTATCTTTTTTGCCTTTCTATGCAGATCTCCACCGTTGTTTGCCTTCATCCGACGGCTACGCTCCTCTCCTGCCTTCTGAAGCAGTCTAACCCATTTCGCAGGATTTCTTAATTGTTTTTTGTTTTATGCAGGTGTTTTCAATGGTTTTCCATTGTATCATGAAGAAAAGCCAAGGGTTGGGAAAGACGTTTCCTGCGCCTTCGAAGCTACTAAAAGGAACCATTCACACGGTTGGATTCAATGATTTGTCAATGTTTCATGAGCATTGATGCCGAAAAGCCCAGCGCGGCCCTGCACATCGACAAGACACTGTTTTATTCGAAAGAACAATTAAAGAGTATCAGTTTTGAGAATAAAGCACAACAGAAGAAGATTGAAGACAGTATTACGGGGATTACGGCTAAGACAGTTATCAAAAGCCTAATCCCCGACTCAAAACACAGTGTAAAGAAAACCTAAAGTGTTTTATCAGACAGAAAGCCTCCACCGCCACAACTTGAGGCAAATTGATTCCTCAGCTACCAAAGAGCCACCTGTCGCCTCAAACCATTCAGAACAGAGGCCGAAGTTATTTCTCGAAGAAATATCTGCCTCCAGCATTGCCAAGAAGTTATTTCTGCAAGGAGACCAATGAATAAATATCTGCAAAGTTACTCCAAAACATACACAGAGCCTCAAAGTCAAACAAAGCTTCCACCGAGCTTTGATATTTATTGTGAAACAGTTAATGTAGTGATCCACCTGTAAATTTTTCCCTCGAGCCTCTCAAAGGGCCGAGAAGTCTTCACTCTGCATTAACTGTCCTTGAGATATTTTGTTAAAATCTCACCTCCTCATCTTCCTATAAGTACTTCTATAGAAGATGAGAAATTGTTGGTTGCAGAACTTTGAAATACACTTGAGCTTGAGACTTCTATTTGTACATAGTATTCACTGGCCCTTGAAGCTCTGTTTGTGCTAGAGTAGTTAGGTTGAAGAGTGAAGATGATTGCTGAACTGAAACATTGGACTTGAAGTTTGTAGCTGGTTTGACATCAATATAAAGTCATGTCAGATCCTCGGTCTTTATCGGTGAAGTGCTTCTTTCTTTGTTAAATTGTTTTCCTTCTATGTATGCCATATTGTTCATATTCCTCTATAAAGAATAGTTTAAACAGGGCTAGGATCTACTGTATATCAGTAACCTTCTCTGGCTGAGAAATCTTTATTTTAATGTTTTCCTCAAGCTTGTTTATTTAAGAATGATTCTACTACGCTTAAATGCTTAGGAATGTTAACAAGCCTCATTCTTCTTTTGCCTGCCAACATTGTCTTTAACATGGTATCCATTATTTGCTATTGCATCAGACTAGAGAAGAAATGGTTTGCCCCCACTTATAGATTCTTTCTCCAAAGAGTGGCAGACATTCCTCGAAAGTACGGGATGCTTCTCGAAAGGCATTTTGTGCTTCTGAAAAGTATATCCCAAATCTGATCTTAAGTTACACTCTGTTTTTCTTATGTGTTTTCATACTTTCTGAAGGTAATCATGTGGATTACTGGATTGTTTGTCAATTAAGCTGCTTTAATAAGAACTTGCCCAAGAATTCTATGGTTAGCCCTGTCCTTGGTTGGTTTTAAAAACAGTTACTTAAGTGGCTTTTCTTGTTTGGACTGACTATAAATCCTCTGAGAAATTATTATCAGTTTCCACCCCTCCAACATTTTAATGTTTCCATTTCATCATTTTAATCTCAATAATCTTGTGGTATAGATGACTTGCCCCTTGGATCACACTTGATGTTGCTGTTCAATTAAAGCCCAGATATGACTCCATAGCCCAATGGACTAAAAACCAGCGTTATATCTATCTGTCTGCCAAATCTGTTCTATTTGCTTGCAACTTCTCACTTTTGAAACTTTTTTGCATTTAGGATTTTCCCCTCAAGTAACATTTCATGCTCAACCATAAAAAACAAAACAAAACCCGTGGCCTTCATAACTAGGTAACAAATTAGCCATTTTGTACTAGTGACATTATGTCTTCTGAGGAGACTTTTTCCAAAGGTTTTCACCACGTTGGGTCATTTCTAAACATATTTCCGGATGGAAAGATATTTTATTATTAACTGCTTCAGCCTGGAGACCTACTCATCATACCCTCTAAACCTAAAATTATAGTTTTCCACAATTAAATCTGAAGTACATTATGAATATCATCATGGATATAAACTTGGAGAAAGTTAGACTTACAGAGAGAAAAATTACATTATGAATATCATCATGGATTTGAACTTGGAGAAAGTTATAGTTACAGAGAGAACATACCTTTCACTGACGAAAGGAGCAACAGCGTGGACGGGAGGAGCAATAGTGCGGACAAACAGACCAACAGTGTGGACGGGAGGAGCGAAAACGCGTGAAAAGACCAACAGTTTTCCACAATTAAATCTAAAGTACATTATGAATATCATCATGGATATGAACTTGGATAAAGTTATAGTTACAGAGAGAACAAGTACATTATGAATACCATCATGGATATGACCTTGGAGAAAGTTATAGATACAGAGAGAACATACCTTGCGCCGACGAAAGGAGCAACAGCGCCGAAGAAAGGAGCAACAGCGCGGACGGGAAGATCAACAACGCAGAAAAATAGATCAATAGCTCGGACATAATAGTGAAAAATATGTGTGAATAATTAGACAGGTAAACAAATCAAATTCGCAGGCAATTTATTTATAGAAACTAGTTTGGCCAAACTATTTTAAAAGTAAAAGTTTGGCCAAAATCACAGTTTGGCCGAACTTTTGTTTCCGGTTTTCCCACCTCTGGAAAAAATTATGTTTCCCCGTGCCGTCAGTGTGCCATCAATCTAAACGGAATCACAAGTTCTGAACTATTTTTGAAAAAAAAATTCAGCCCTCGATTCTCACAAAAGTGTAACCCAGCTTCACGTTTCCGCCCTCTGATAATCATGCTTTGCAGTACATTGTACATAAGCCCAAGTTGAATCATAAGCATGCCAAATGGGTTGAGTATCTCCAAGGTTTTAACTTTGTTTTGAAACATATAAGTGTCTAGGCAAATAAATTAGTTGATGCTTTGAGTAGGAGGGATGTGCTTGTTCAAGAAAACAATTTTGAAGTTGTAGGATTTGATTTTCTCAAAGAATTGTATAAAATAGATTCATATTTTAAGGAAGAATTTGAGGCATGTTGTAACCCTGTTCTAATAGAAAGAAGGCAGTGGCTGGATTATTTCTTATAGGAAGACTTACTATTCAGAAGAAACCAACTGTGTGTACCAATATTTTCCATGAGAGAACATTTGATCAAGGAGAAGCATAGTGGTGGAATTGCTGGACACTTTGGTACTGAAAAAACTTATGAGTAGCTAAGTCACTTCTATTATTGGCCCAAGATAAGAGAAGAAGTGGAAAATTTTGTGAAAATTTGCAAAATCTGTCAATATGACAAAGGAAGGAGCCAAAATGCAGGATTGTACAGTCCCTTGCCTATTCCAGACAGGCCTTGGGACATGGTGAGTATGGATTTTGTTCTAGGATTGTCAAAGACTTGGAGAGGGAATGATGCAGTCTTTGTTGTAGTGGACAAATTCTCCAAAATGGCACATTTTATTCCATGTTATAAAACTAGTGATGCCACCCATGTTGCTAACCTGTTTTTCAAAGAAGTTGTTAGGTTGCATGGGTTACCCACGAGTATTGTTTTAGACAGAGACACCAGATTTGTGGGCCATTTTTGGAGGACACTGTGGAATAAAATTGGCACCAAACAGAGTTTCAGCTCAGCTTATCATCCTCAGACTAATGGACAAACTGAGGTAGTGAATAGGAGTCTGAGAAATTTGTTGAGAAGTCTTGCAGGAGAGCATCCCAATCAGTGGGATCATATTTTTCCCCAGGTAGAATATGCATATAATGACTCACCAAATAGAAGCATAGGGCAGATTCCATTCCATATTGTTTATGGAATGCACCCCAGAGAAATATCAGAGTTAAGAAATCTGGGAAACGCAGAACTGAGGAGCGCTGATGGTGAGGAATTTGCTTCAGAAATACGAGCCATACATGAACAAGTGAAATAGCAACTACAAGGCAGCAGCATAAAATACAAAGGCGGAGCAGACTTGAGCAGAAAAGAAGTCCATTTTGAAGTAAGAGATCTGGTTTTGGCACACTTGAGAAAGGAGAGATTCCCAAAGAAGAAGTATAACAAACTGAAGTTAAAAAAGATTAGGCCATGCAAGATACTTAGGAAGTTTTTTGCTAATTCTTATGAGATTGAATTGCCTCCTGATGTTGGAATATCTCCCATTTTTAATGTTGTAGATTTGTGCAAGTATGAAGATGATGCTGAAAAAGAGGGACCAGCAGACAAGGAACAGATTGAGTGGGAAAAGAAATTACCTCCAGCACAACCACTACGGCCAGAGAAGATATTGGACAAAAGAGTGTTAAGGAAGACCATAGGAAAAGAGTAATTTCAATACTTAATCAAATGGAAGGACCAGCCAGAAGAAGACGCTACTTGGATGACTGAAGGAATGTTCCAAAAGATAGGTAGATCAGTGGAGGAGCTCATGAACAAGACTCCATGAAGAAAATTTCCCTTGGGAGTCTGATGCAGGGGCATTAGACACTAGCCAGCAATGTAGGAGGTTTTTTCCACGTGTTGTGGCTAGGAGGGATCAAAATCATTTGAGTTTTTAATAGCAAGGTGTCAATACCTTAGCTCCCTGTTGCATTTAGATTAGTTAGAGTCAAAATAAGTCAAATAGTTTAGTTCAGTCCATCTGTCATGTTTAGCTATTCGAATAATGCAATTAAGTTTTGTTAGAAGATAAACGGTCCTCACCGAGGAACCAAAGAGACACGTTGTAATGCATATAAATTGTATCCCCTGGATGTATTGGAGGAGGAGATTTCCACAGTGAACTTGCGTGTTAAGCAATTTCGTCTGGTTGAATAAATTTCAGTGCTCATTGATTATCAAATTGTCTTGAATTGATATTAGTGAGGAATTTGTTTAATTGTGAGGAAATTGAACATTGTTCTGTGTATAATTGTTGAATAGAGTTGTTTTATAATCTCTACATCTCTCTGTCTATTGTTCTCTCTTAAATTGTCTGAACAATTGAAAAATCCCACTCGCAGAAGAGGTCTGTGTATGATCGTGGTCGTCGAACTCTGTTATGAGGTAGTGAAGGCTCCACTTACGAAGGAATGGTTCGATTGGTTGTGAACTGAGAGTGTGGTCCAAGTTTCAAACCTGATTTGGTGAACCGAAGTGAATATAAAGGAATGGCGTAACCCTGGTTTAGCCCTTGGTCAATCACTGTTCAAAAACTGAAGCAGGTTTGATCGCACCGCCTTTGCGGGATAAGTTATATTTCAAAATTTTGAGCGATCCCATAGACTGGTTGACACATGGCCTTAAGCAGTCTAGAAAACCACTCTCATCGTGTGCTAACGATCAACGGTTAAGTCAGCGCGATATCCGCGTACGTCCTCCAATCTGGAGGTCGTCCATCGAACGATGATCACACGCAAAAGATCACAGGAGATAACTTAAGGTATGGACACTTATTTTGTTGAATCCACATCGTGTAGGTGTGGGCCCGAGGCCTAAGGCACATTAAGTGTTCCATTGGTGATGTAGTCAGGTTATTCACATAAACCCCGAAGTATTTAACCCTTATCATAAGGTTTTGGGCAGGGATACTTGTTTGGTTGTCGACCTTAATATAATTAAATCTCAAAGTTGGTGTCGATTCTATATTGGAGATATTGCGGTGTTATAAGGTTTGACATATTTAAATTTTCCCCAGTTTGCTTAATGTATTTATTTGTCAATTTCTATGAAATTGATAAACAAAATTATAGAGAACTTGAGTAAAACTACGTGGAATGAAGAAAGTTAATTCGAGGGAAAATGCTGACAGAGCTCCAATAGAGACCACCTCTCCTTGTGGGGCCCAAGTTCAAATTTGTTGCTGTCACCTGTAGAAGGTAGTCTATGCGGATCATCCAAACTCGAAGCTGGATGTTACAAGCAAACTTGAAGTTTTAAAAAGAAAACTTATGACAGGAAATTGCAAATGTAAATCACAAAGTAAAATGAAAATCGCTACATGCAATTCATTGTTACCTAAGCGATGTTGAAAATAATATGTCAAGAAATGGCGCTGGAGAAATTAGATGGTGGCACTGGAAGTGGAGTTCTTGCCAGAGGTTAGAGAAAAATGAAGCAATGGCACCGAAAAATTACATTCGAAGAACTTTCTTCCACTACAAACCAAAGGTCGATAGCCATCGAGAAAATTTAACAATATCGGAGATAGAACCTTATGGAAACAAAGCCTACCCCCCAAAAGAACCAAGTTGATAATCTCTTGCAAAGCTAGGGTAAGAAGCCAGAAAATAAGAGTCGAGTGAAATGAGAGGTGCTCATAGGGTTTAGCAAGGTTAACCCATACTTCTCACTAGAGAAACGATCAGTGGATCCCCAAGTGAATGAATGGTGTTGATTAGGGTATATGGCCTTGAATCCTACACCAAATCTATGCATAATAACCCATCTTTCGAGGGAGGTACGTGGAAGAATCGATAATATTAAATTTCCATGACATTTTAGAACAAAGAAAAACGTATGATTCACAATGCCGAGAAGCTTCGTTCATAAATACCATGATACGATATGTCATTAAGATCATCATGTTCTTAAATACTAAGGCTATTACCATATATGCGATGTTTTCAACATGAGGAATATAGTTTTGGTTAATATATAAGTGATGTTCAACTTTAGGATCATATTTTTCAAATTCATATGGGATTTAATACGTTGGTTCATGTTTATTTTAAGTTTCCTTTAATATGGAACCTTTAATTTTTATGGTAATGACCTTTTGTAAAGGTTTTATTTTTGGGTATGGTAAAGAATTGTTTTAATATGGAGTAAAAATGAATTCTTTTTATGAGTGTTACAAGTGGTATCAGAGCAGTGTTCATATGCTAGGACCCTAAGGGTCAACTAATGATTTAAGATGTGTGTATACTGATGCACAAAAAATAAGTATTACAGGAAAGATCATGAGAAGGGGATCAATGCAATAACCACCCCAGAACACCGTTGAACCCCAAACACAACCAGTAATGATCCCTAAGATGTGGATTCAATTGAGTGTCGATCAACAATAGCAAACAAGTAGACTGTTGGAGGAACAACGACATAAAACCAACATACTGTTGAATATAGTACAAAAACTACATGAAGAAATGGTGTGAGTTCGAAGTGATAACAAACACTTGATGCAAGATCAAGAAAGGATACTCAAGGGCCTGTCAGACAAGCAAAATTACGGAATGGAACACCGTAGTGCTGATAGGGACATGAAAGAAGGTGATGAGCAACAAACAAGGGACCACACCACTGACAAAGTGGAAAGAAGCCCTTCCTGAAAAAGCAAAAAAAAAAAAAACCATAATAAAGCAGAATCTAGGAATTTGTCAGATCAACAAGAAGTTAAGAAGCAAAAAGTGGAGCTTCAGGGGAGTTTCGAAAAATAAAACCACCAACATTTGATGGTGAAGTTGAGGAAGTGGAAGAATCTTGGTTGGTAAACGTGAACCAATATTTTCAAGTGTATGAGTACAACATAAACCTGAAGGCCATATTGGCCATATATTATTTAAGAGAGAAAGCCACTCTGTGGTGGGAAGAAGTAAAGAATGTTCACATCATTGAGCACCAATATGTTATCTGGGAATCGTTCCAGCAATACTTTAAATACAAGTATTTAAAAGAACATTTCTATGATACGAAATCTAAAGAAGTTCATGACTTAAATCTGAGACAAATGACTATGGACGAGTATATCACCAAGTTCACCTCCCTGCTAAGATATGTCCCAAACCTCTGAGATGAAAATGGTAAGTTACAAATATTTCTGAGTAGCTTGCCAACACATATGAAGGAGCAAATTGAATTTGTAAATCCCAAAACCATGGATGAAGCCATTCGTAAGGCACAAATGTGCTATTAGTAGTCCAAGGAAAAAGGGGAGGTTGGAAAAATTTGACAGCCAAGGAAAGGACAGAAAAACAGCTCAAACTTCAAATATGCCAAAAATAATAACTTTAAGAATTTCTCACGAAACTCTGTGAGTAAGCAGTTTTACAGAAATCATCAAAGAACTCGCTGGCCAATTGAAGAAAGGCCTACATAGGCATATATCAAGCCTGAGCAAGGGCAAGTGACCAAACCACCCCTACAGTGTTGGGGGTGTGGTGAAGCACATTATTACAAAAATTTCCCACAACGAGTGAGAAATGAGATAATTGCAAATGTATGGGAGGCTTCTACTGTAGAAGATGTGGCTCGAAAGATACCTTGTATCAACGCCGTGTTGGAGGATTGATAGGCATATTATCAACCAACAATGATAGAGTTGGAAGGTAAATTACTGTCTCAAAATATTTCTATTTTGGTAGACCCAGGTGCAATTCTAAGTTATGTTAATCCCAAAATAGTTGAAATTTGTAAATTGAAAGGGCAGAAATTCAAAAACCCTTGGCTGGTATAGCTAGCCACAAGAGAAAAAAGAAAGGTACCTACCAAGATTCCAAACTGTACATTAGAAATTGTAGAAAATCATTTAAATGTGGACCTAAACATACTTCCATTAGGGTCCTATGATGTTTTGTTGGGCATGGATTGGCTAGAAAAACATTGGACCTTAGTGGACTACAAAGAAAGGATTATCTATTACAAAATTCAATATGGTACATGCAAAGAGATTCAAGGAATCAAGAAACCCCTATAGCTATGTCCTATTACAACATTTCATATGAATAAGTGTATGAGGAAGGGATGTCAGATTTATTCCATGCATGTAGAATATGCCAATTCCAAGGAAAATTTACCTACGATGGAAAGCATACAAGTGGTACAAGATTTCATGGATGTTTTTCTAGAAAATACCCCTGGATTACCACCAAGGTGAGACATTGATTTCACCATAGAATTAATGCCAGGAGCATCACTTGTGTCAAGCGCTCCTTACAGAATGAGTGTTCCAAAATTAACTGAATTAAAAATGTGAATACATGAATTGTTGGACAAAGGTTATATTCATCCAAGTGTGCCCCTATGGGGAGCACCAGTGTTTTTCGTTAAGAAGAAGGATGGAACCATGTGAATGTGCATGGAATATAGAAATCTTAATAGTTTAAGAGTAAAAAATAAATATCCTCTACCAAGGATTGATGATCTGTTCGATCAGGTGAAGGGGGGCATAGTATTTTCAAAGATATATTTAAGATATGGATATCACCAAATCCGAATCAAAGATGAAGACATTTACAAGACTGATTTCCATACCAGGTATGGGCATCATGAATTTGTGGTGTTACCCTTTGGGTTAACAAATGCACCAACAACCTTTATGAGGTTAATGCATCATATATTCCATCCATTCCTAGATAATTGTGTACTTATATTCATAGATGAAATTTTAATCTATTCTAAAAACCAGGAAGAACATAAAGAACATTTAAGGATTGTGCTAGAAATGTTAATAAAACACCAGTTTTACGCTAAGTTCAGCAAGTGTGATTTCTTCAAAACAGAAATCCAGTACTTAGGCCATTTCATTTCAGCATAAGGGATTGTTGAGAGTGCAAGCTTCTATGATCCATAACATTTTAATAATAAATCTTCTGGGGAATAACATAATAAATTTAGGAATCGACACGTTTCAAATTACCAACCGTAGTTCATCATCAGGATAATGAATCACGACTAATCTGACTTTCACATTTATAACAGGAAGAGAGAAGCAACGGTCAAAATCCAACAGTAAAAAATAAGAATAAAAATATAAAATAAACCAAAAATATAACCAACCCATCCTTAAAAATTATAAATGTTAAAACGGTTAGGAATAAAAAGAAAAAAAGAAAAAAAATAATTAACCTATCCTTAAAAATTATGAAGCAACCATGAACAAGACCCAAGTCAAAAGAAAACGAAAAACTAAAAATATCACCTTTCCAAAGAAATAAGATAAACAATATTTTAAACTTAAATTAAATCATTAAGTCAAAAGTCACTAAAATAAAATAAAAATTTTAAAAATAAATAAAAATAAATAAATAAATAAAAATAAAATAAATGATTTAATCAATAAATTCATAAATTCATAAACAAATGAAAGAATAAATAAATAAATAGAATTGATAACTAAAATTAAAATACAATAATTTTTTTATTTTTATTTTTATTTTTTTTTATTTTTTATTTTTTTTTTATAATAAATAACTAAATAAGTTAATCTTAAAAAAAAGGCGATTTAATCAAAAAATTAATAAATTCATAAACAAATACAAGAATAAATAAAAAAATAGAATTAAAAACTAAAACTAAAATACAATAAATTATTTTTCTTTCTATTTATTTAATTAAAAAAAAAAAACACGGAAGGACCACCTACAAGGAGTGAAGAGATGGAATCCAACAAATGCTAACTTTCCATCTGTCATCCTTGTTCAACGAACGAGGTGTCTTCTCAATCTCAGTCACCTCCCTAAATTTTCGGTGATGGAAATGGTCAACCCTAGCAAGGACTCTAGCGTCTTCCATACAGATGTGATGCTTTGTCTTCTCTGCATGCTCAGCAAGCGTTGAGGACTTGGTTCTACCATGCCTAATATCTGTAGAATGCTCCTAGATCCTTTTATTAATTGATCGACCAGTTTCACCAATTTAGGGAATCCCACAAGAGCACGGGATGAAATAAACACCTTTCATGCTTTTTGGGTCCAACGGGTCCTTAACCAATTTAATGGAGCCCCTAATGGTGTTTAAAGGTTTAAAGGACGTTGATATCTTATGCTTCCTTAAAATCTGAGAGATCTTGTCAATAGTACCTTGAATAAAAGGTGAATGAACCCTACCAACAATATCATCAAATATCTTTTTATGTTTAGGATTTTTGCTCGCATTCATGAAAGCCCTCAAACCCTGACTCATGCTATAAATGTGAAAGTCATATGAGCCATGATTCATGATCCTGATGATGAACTACAGTTGGTAGTTCGAAAAGTGTCAGTTCCTAAATTTCTTATGCGATTTCCCGAAAGATTTATTATTAAAATAAGGGATTGTTGTTGATCCAGAGAAAATCAAGACAATCATGGAATTGAAAGTAACTAAGAATGTGGTAGATATCTGATCCTTTATGGGATTATCTGGGTACTATCAGAGATTTATTGAGGGATTTTCCACAATTTCTTTTCCCATTACCTCCTTGTAGAGAAAAGGAAAAGTGTTTAAGTGGACTGTTGAGGGCTAGAACAGTTTTGAGAGGTTGAAGCAATTATTGACCACTACACCAGTGTTGATGGTAGCTAACCACAAAAAATAATTTGAAGTTTGTATAGACGCTAGTAAAGAGGGTGTTGGGGAAGTTTTATCTCAGTAAGGCAATGTAGTTGCATATGAGTCAAGAAAGTTGAAGGAACATGATAAAAGGTACTCAGCCTATGATCTAGAATTAATAGTAGTAGTACATGCGCTTCAGGTATGGAGACACTACTTGATCGGTAAAAGGTTTGTGTTAAAGACAGATCAAAGCAGCTTGACTAGTTATTTCAAACAAGATGATTTAAGCTCCCCACATGCAAGATGGAATGCATTTCTAAGGGAGTTTGATATGGACATCCAACACGTGAAAGGTAAAGAAAAATGTGTGGCTGATGCTTTAAGTAGAAAGCTGCATTGTGTTTATGAGCTTTACTACAATCATCTTGAATGTAAATTCTTAGATCAAGTAAAAGAAGAAGCACATAAAGATCTAGAATGTCAATTCCTATGGGAGAAAATGAAAGAGACTAGAAATCAAGGAAGTACTTCTGAATATGAAGTCAGTAAAGATCAGATGCTAACATTTAGAGGAAAGGTATATGTACCAAACCGTGTGGACCTTAGGGAGCAAATCATGGATGAATACCATCATAGTAATTATGCAAGTCACCCAGGATACCAGAAAAAGTTAACTGACATTAGAAAAGTATATTTCTGGCTTGGTATGCATAAAAATATTGCTGAATATTTAAATAAATGTTTGGAGTGTCAACAGGTCAAGGTGGAACACCGACATCTCGTAGGATTGTTGCAACCCATATCGATACCTGAATGGAAGTGGGAGGTCATGTCCCTAGACTTCATTACCAATTTACCATGGTAAAAGAGGCACAATAACTCCATCATGGTAGTAGTTTAAATATTGAGTAAATATGCACATTTTATACCTGTACGGTCTACTTACAAGATAGTAAAGGTAGCAGATATTTTCAGGAGAGAAAAATTCAAACTACATGACGTTCAAAAAACTGTTATTTCGGGCAAAGATGTTAAGTTTACTTCTGCATTTTGGAAAACTTTGTTTACAGGTCTAGGGACCCAAATAAACTTTAGAACTGCTTATCATCCCCAGATAGATGGTCAAACAGAGCATGTAAAACAAGTTCTGGAAGACATGTTGCAAATATACATGATGCAACAGCCAATCAAATGGGAAGACTACTTTCATTTGGTTAAATTTGCTTACAAAAATGGTTATTAGGAGTCCCTTAAGATGAGTTCTTTCGAGGCCCTGTATGGCAGGCAGTGTCGCACACCCATAAATTGGAGAAGCCCTAAAACAAAACTAATGTTGGGACCATAAATACTGGATGAAATGGAATCATAAGTAAAGAAGATAAGACAAAATTTGAAGGTTGCACAATATTGGCAGAATATCTATGCAGATAAGAAGAGAAATTATTAGGAATTTGATATGGGAGATCATGTGTATGTGAGGATCAAACCAAAGAAGAGTACCTTTTGGTGGACCTCTTGTGCCAAGTTGGCTCCCAAGTCCTGTGAACCCTTCCAAATTTTGGAAAGGGTAGGACATGTGGCCTATCGGCTGGCTTTACCCATTCACATCCGAGTACACAATGTGTTTCATGTGTCCCTGTTGAAGCATTATGTGTATGATTGAAAGAACATAATTCATTGGAAAAATATACAAGTACAGCCGGAAGACGAGTTTCTTGTCGAGCCACAACACATACTTGACCAGAGAGAAATTATGCTTCGGAAGGGAGTCATTACCCAGGTTAAAGTGTAGTGGAAGCACTTTGGTGGATGAGGATACATGGGAGGACAAAGGATCTGTGCGCGAGGCTTTCCCAGAGCTCTTCTCTAAGCTACAGTGAAAAACCGAGGATGGTTTTACTTCCAGGGGGTAAGTTGTGACAACTGCATTTAATGATAACTAGTTTTTAACTAGTTAAATGACATTTTATTATTTAATTAAGGAAAGCTGGGACAATTAATGTTTTGATGGAAAAGTTATTTTCTTTATTGTTAATTGTGAATAATAAAATTAGTTATGGAAAGTGATTCCATAAAAGTAAAAAGGTTTATGGTAAATTTTTTCCAAGAACTGAAAGGTGGTTGGGAAATTTGGAATAGTTACCTACTCCTCTAGGGATAAGAGACTCATCCCAATGAAGAGTGGGGGTTTTTTTCATGGACTAAAGAGGGAGTCGAGATTTTCCTGAGCTGGTAGAGACCAGTGGAAATCACTCAGCAATCCTAATTAAATTTCTGGTACTTGTTGCGATCCTGTGCTTTGATAGATTCGCTTACCAAAAGACAAGGCAGCATCAGAACCAATCTTTAGAGTTCCAGCATCTAGTCCCCCTGTTCTCACAGAGAGATCTCTCAACTTGTTTGCAAAGGTATGTCTTGTTTTCTTTTATGTATGATTTTAGACTAGTTATTGAGTGCAACTGTTTGTTTTGTTTGTTTGTTTGGTTGAATTAGTACAGTAGAACATGAAAGTTCTAGGTAGTATAAACAGAAATAAGAAGTGTTAGATTCATTGGGCAATGGAGTCAAGAAGAAGTTTATGACAAAATAATCAATCGATATAGGATATCAAAGGGAAAATCTAACTTGGCCACATGATCCTTTAGTTTTTTGAATAAGATGGACATTAATGATTTGGAAAGAGAAAATGAATTCTCAACAAAGGGAACTTGAAAACATAATTTGAACAATAAAGAGGGATTTTACAGATAGGGCTAACCATGAATTCTACAAACCAACTTTAAAAAAATAATGACCTCAATACAACTTTTAAAATGAAATCTAAGATTCGGGAGCACATCCTATTTCCTCAAATATTTTATTTCAAAGGACTTAGAAAACATAAAATATTCAATGATAATTGCAGTCATAGAAGAGGGAACACCTAGAAACATCCATGATTAAAATTATAAATACCTTTAAAACAATTGTTCAAGAAGGGACGAAGGGTATGATCGGAACATACATCCTTGGCTAACTACAAACAATGGTACTTCAAAGGGAAACTTCAAAAACAACTTTCAAGTGGGAACACACAAGTAGGGAAAACAATAAATCATGCTAGAACCAACTATTTGAATTATTTGAGAAATAAACAAGCATGAGGAATAAAGAGAAAGATTAAAGACTCTAAAATACCTCAGCAGAAGAAAACATATAATAGTGAAGGATAAACAGGTCTAAGGTGCTTCCAGGAGTCATTTCTTAGCCTAAAATTTCCATCCTACTGTAGTAAGCATTTATGAAACATAATGAAAGAAAAAAAAAACACACACATAGTTCAGAATACATCACCAACAACCAAGCTCATGAATCCAATGATAGAGCCTTCCCAAGAACAAGCATGTCACACCACCATCAAGCTTCCAAAACTTCAATTTCTTCTTCAACTTCGAACAGAGTATGTATTATTTTAGAGAGTTTCAGTATTACAACTAGTGACCAACCAACCCTTTACAATGTGCTCCTCAAGGAGATTTTATAAGAAAATGAGGAGGTGGAAGAGTTCCTAGGGTTGAAGTGTAATTCATTCTACACTCAATGCAACTCCTAGCCTTGAAAACCATGCAAGGCATAAGGCAAGGAAGCATCGAATTACAACTCTGTTTGATCTACTCTGTTCCTGATTTTTAGGTTTAATGGGTAAAAAAGATTGACTTTAAGGCTCTTCTTATCTTTATAATAATTTCTACTGAGAGTTAGGATATTTTTTTTGCTTGTAATAATTGTTAAGCTATATTTGGCCTTAATGTTTTAGACTGAGATTTGATTTGGGTATTCCGTTGAGGCAGAGAGGTTGCATGGTGGCGATATAGTAGTTGGGGAATCAATTGGCCCTTGTGATGTGGCATTCGAGGCCTTCTGTGTTTGATTCTCTGTTTCATAAACCTAGTGATTTAGCTTTGGATCTTTGTTTAGGCTTGATTAAGCCATAATATTCATATTTGACATTGATACCCTTTCATAAATTGATTGCTGACTGTGTTTGCTGTTTGAAGGTGCGCAAAGGGTTTATTGGAATTTTTGCTCAAAAAAATGATAATGATGACTTATCGATTCCCTAAAAACATTTAATTATCCCTTTAAAACCCTTTAATATGTATCAAAAGGCTGTAAGGATCGTCATCCTTGGCCAATAATAATGTAATCATCTATGGGAGGATTTAACTTTAAATTCATCCAAACCTGCACGAAAACATACAAAAATTATTTAAATCATGCGAATTCATTGTTTAAACTGCTTAGGAGGGTTGGTGGATGTATTTCGGAATGATGTGGAGGAAGTGCTAATGCAAGCGATGGAGGAAAAATCATGGCAGAGTAGCTAACCAGGTCAATGGAAGTTTGGGTGCAGGGACGAATGTGGACCGTTGGATAAGAATAATCCACGGTGGAGATCGTCCTATGCAGTCACTTGGGAGAATAGATGGAGGGAAAACAAATGGGGGCAAGATATAACATGGGCCGTTCGATCTCAAAGATCAAAGGCCAAGATTAAATGTGAGAATGACAGGGGAAAGTTAGAGTGGAAACTGAAACGATGGTGAGATTAAAATGAGACCGTACGATCAAAACAATCAATGGTTGAGATTTAAAACTGAAAATATAATGTTGTGGAGAATAGTGGTAAGGCAGAAAACCAGAATGGTTTTCACGCAGCATTGGGGTGGTTTCAGATTTTTTCCCAAAAAATGTGATTCCATACAGTTGCCGACACCTGTCCCTTACAAAACCATCGAGTTCTCACTTTTTTTGGGCATTAAAATTTAGGTGCAAAAGTTTTGAGAAATGGAATGTCAGTCGTCGGATGAGAGGCTCTACGTCTAACAGCGAGGATAAAACACGATGAAGGGAAATTAGCGCGGGCAGAAAGGTAGGTGGGGTCAATGGCATTTTAGATCCTGACTGTTGGATCTTGGGAATAAATGGTCGAGATCTGTCGATGGGGAGAACTGAGAAGGGAGGGGTTCGAAGAGCGAGAGTAATGCAGACAGTCCGATCTAAAAATATCAATGGTGGACATTTGATCAGAGGGATCACATCGGCGGGAGGAAAGGGCAAAGAGGCGATGAAATGTGCTGATGCGATTGAGCATGGACCGTTCGATCTAAAAGACATCAATGGTCATGATTAAATCATCAAGTGCGATGGTGGAGGGCTATGGGCGAAGTGCGATAAGATCTTGGCCGTTGGTTCTTGTGGATTTCAATGGTCCAGATCAAATTGGCGGATCAGAGGAGAAGGGCTCATCGCATCAGAGTTTTTTAATTTGCGATGCGCGAATAAGCATTGGCCATCAGATCAGAGGGAAGATCAATGGCTGAGGTTTGATCAAAGGGATCGCATCAGAATTTTTTTTAAAGATGCAGAAGAGGAAGGACCCCTACGGACATACGATGTGATGACCCCTACGGACATACGATGTGATGAGCCAAGGATCGTTGATCTGCAGAAATCGACGGCCTAGATTTATTTCAAATCATTGCGTTGGGTTTATGAAAAACAAAGGAAAATAAGGTTCCAGAAGAGGTTTTAAGCTCTTTAGAACCCGATTGTAGGGCTTTGGGTCATATGCGGAAAAAGGGGCTGGCGCTGATGCCGAAAGGGGCTTAAGGCCTTAATAGAAAAATGAAGGTTTTTTAAGGGTTTTGAGGGTTCCGATAATGAAGAAAAGGGTTTTTAAACCTTATGAAGGGATTTCTAAAGGCTTAAAGAGGATTTTGGGATGGTTTAGAGGCTAAATGAGGGTATCTTGATGATTAAAATGAAAGGGAAAAATGAGTGAAATATGTATAATTGAGATGATGGAAAATGGAGTTTTAAGCAGTCTTTCTCTTGGTGAATAGTAGGCTTTTTAGGATAAAGAGGAAACAACAGTGAAGATTAACCCAAAGAGTAATAAAAATCATAAAAACTTCAAATGATGATAAGTTTTCAAACAGAACAATCTCTTTGAAGGTTTGAAAAACCAAAATTAGCCACCATTGGGTGTAACAAAATTTATAGGTGGCTAACAGTGGCTCCACTTGGGGAAGACAACTGGTCCTTTAGGTTTCTAGAACCTCAGCTGCAAATCTCTAGCTTTCATTAAACAACTGCCTTAATCCATTGGGAAAAAACTTTTCTTTTATTTTGCCTGACCTTTCTCTGATTTGATGATCTCTGCAACAATTTGAAACAATGGAATTCTATCAAAACAACAGGTCTACCTACCCATTCCTACTGATCCTAACATTTTTTCTTCTTTCAGAGTGCATTGGACTAGCAAGCTCTCTTCAACAACATTTTATTCTTTTGAAAAAAACATAAGACTAATCTATTTCTATTCTTATTTCTCCATGGACTCAGTTTAAATAGTTTAGTTCATAAGCTTCTCTACCTAACTACCATCTTTCAGGATCGGACTGTCCGACAGATCTTATTCTCTAAATTCTAAAACAGAAATTTAAATGCAGCCAAGCCAGGATTAAACAGTCTAACTTGTTGTTGATCTATGGAATAAAAAGAAGTTGCACATAGATTTTTATTTGCAGAAAATTAAAACAAAATGGTGAAGGCTTAGGATCTGAAAATTAAAACCTCCTTCATTATCTCTTCAGCTCTGATTTTGAATTTGTTTGAGCTGTTTTTCTCTCTTTATGGTTCAATTTTTGGGCATATTTGAACCAATTCTTCATCAGTCTTAGAGGTTCAAGATTTGAGCTTGTTCGAACCTTTGTTTTTCTATCTAATCTACCTTACTGATAAGCCAAGATTATGTTGTTTGGCTGATCTAATTCACTAACCTATCAACAGTAAATTGAAAAGCTAATTATTCATGATTAAACTGTATGACTAACTAGAAGTGTGTTTTTAGGAGTGGCATTTGAGCTTGCCCACTTTTAGATTTTGTCTCTCTCTTTTTGGTATGGGGCTATACCTTTCTTGTTTTACAATCTTCGCTCTTTTATCTTTTCTATTGTTTTTTTATTTTTTTATTTTTCTAACTTTGAATGAAATGTTTGAACAATGATATTTAAAATGGAAAACAAAAATATTTTAAACTCATGACTCTTGATAGAAGTAATGTTTGAGAATCTTGCCATTGACAGGACCTCCATATAGATCTTCTCCATTCAATTCTTTTAGGAAAAGTGCATTGTGACCTCTCTCAGCATGAATAATATAGGGTCCTTTCTACAAGTTCTCAAACTTTCCATGCTTTCCCTTCTTTTCCGTTCTTGAATCCCATTTAAGAAAAACATCTCCAACTTGGAAATTGTTTGCCTTAGTCCTTTTATTAAATGGCTTCTTGATACTTTCTTGGACTAACTGTGTTCTTTCATAGACTTCTTCTCTGGACTGTTGTAAATGAATTTTTTGGTTGATTCTTCTCTGCATATCATTCTCTTCAATTTCCACTTCTTGGAGGAGTTTCATGACTGAAACTCCTAATGATGTTGGGAAGACTGCATCCATGCCATAGACCAACTGATAGGGGGACATGTTTATTGACTTCTTTGTAGTTAATCTATCAGCCCATAAGGCATGAACCAACTTACTGTGCCATGACTTCTGATTATTCTCCAACAAATTTTTGATGATGTTGATAAGGCTCTTATTGGAGGATTCAACTAATCCATTTCCTTGGGGATAGTAGGCAGTTGATTGCCCCAAGGTAATGTGATACATAAATCAACCATTATTTTAGACTTGAAAGAAGCAAAATTATCTGTTATGATTTTTCTAGGACAACCAAATCTAGATAGGATGTTTGTTTCAAGGAACTTGATCATGACAGAGTCAGTAGCATTCCTAGATGGTATGGATTCTATCCACTTGGTAAAATAATCAGTGGCAGTGAGGATCCACTTATGCTGGGCTGATGAGGATGGGTGAATTTCCCCAATGAAGTCCAAGCCCCATTGCTGGAAGGGTGCCTCAACACTGACGGGATGTAATGGTAAGGGAAGGAGTTTTCTTTTGCCATAAAAAAATTGACACTTATGGCAAGACATGACTAACTTTTGAGTGTCTGGGAAAATTGTGGGCCAATAGAGATCAGACCTGGGGATTTTATTTGCTGTGGTATTCTAGTAGAGGTGTCCTCCACATTCTCCTTCATGCAGCTCATGCATGATTTTTCCTGCATCATCCTCAAGTAAACATTTAAGAAAATTTCCAAGGGATTTTATTTGCTGTGGTATTCTAGTAGAGGTGTCCTACACATTCTCCTTCATGCAGCTCATGCATGATTTTTCCTGCATCATCCTCAAGTAAACATTTAAGAAAACTTCGAACAACATTTTTCCAATATAATACCCCATCTAATATGCAATAATTTAAAGCTTTTTGTTTCAAAAATCTAACTTTAGTTTTGGACAAAGAAGGGGGGGGCATTCAAATATAAAAGTACATAAATGATGTCAGCATACCAAGGATAATTGAGAAATTTTTCTTCAATGAAAGGAACAGTGAATTCTTCTATTTCTTCCAACACATCCACCATATTCATATCTAGTGCTTGGAAGTTTGACTCAGCCATGAGTTTTTCTAATCCCTGCCCTTTAATTAGTTTGGTGGGCCTGATTTCTAAGTCATATTCAAGAATAGTAGCAATCCATTTTCCCCTTTTACCATCAGGGTCTTGACTTAGAATATCCTTGACAACAGAATGTGGAACAAAAGCAATTATGTGACAGTGTAAAATGTAGACTCTAAAGTCCTTTAATGCTTTCACTAATGCTAAGGCTTGATTCTCCATGATGTTGTATTTGAGAGGAGGATCTCTTAAGGCCCTATTAAAAAAGGATATTGGTTGTTCTTGCCCCATATCATTCTTTTGAAGTAATATTGCAGCTATTGTGTGTTCGGATGCAAAAGAAAAGATATAAAAGTCTTTGGTGAAATATGGACTAATCAAGACTAGTGTTTGAGTGAGAGCTTGTTTAACGAGTTCGAATTATTGTTTAGCTTGTATTATCCATTTCACACCTACATCTTTCTTAAGCATGTTTGTAATGTTTCTTAATAGCTCAACAAGATTGGGGATAAACCTCCTCAAAAAATTAATCTTTCCAATGAAAGATTGTAATTCCTTGAGGCTTCTTGGATGGTTGATTTTCAATATGCTATCAATCCTTTCAGGGTCTAATTTGAATCCCTCTTCTTAAATTATGTGACCAAGAATTTTACCTTCCTGGAGACCAAAGAGTGCCATTTTGGGGTTCAAAGATAAGCCAAATTTCCTACATTTCTCAAAAACGTTTCTCAAATGAATCAAATTTTCTTCATCAGTTTTTGAGAAAAAAGTTATGTCATGAAGGTAAATAATTATAAAATATCCAATATCTTCAGAGAAGGCTGTGTCCATGGCCCTTTGGAAGGTGGCCCCTACATTCATCAAACCAAATGGCATCTTGACATACATAAGGGTGCCCCAAGGTGTATTAAAAGCAGTCTTGTGTTGATCACTTGTGAGCACTAACACCTAATTGTAACCTAAGAACCCATATTCCAACAGTGATATTATTTTTGACCCAACTACCCTTTGAAGTATATGTTCTATCTTGGGTAAGGGGTAGTTTTCTTTTAGGGAGGCTCTATTTAGATTTCTGACATCAATACAGAGCCTGATTTCACCTGTATTCTTCCTAACAAAAACTAAGTTTCACACCCATTCTGAATATCTAAGGGGTACTATAATCCCAGCATCATACATACTTTTAATTTCAGTCTTAACTAAAGGCAATAAAATAGGGTTTATCCTCCTTAGTCTCTATTTGAAAGGCTTCTGATTTTCCTTTAGATGAATCTTGTGTTGGATGATGCTAGTGTCATAGGATTTCAGATCTTTGTACCCCCAAGAAAACACATCTCTAAATTATTTCTATGTATTGCAATTTTATGTGAGCTAGGAGAGTGTTGGATAGTTTGATCATCTTGGGTTCTGTTGGGCTGCCTACGTTATTTTCTTCTACATTTTTTTCCATAGGCTCCATTCTTGGTTCTTTGGCTACATCATTAAAGTCAAAACGGTGTTCTAAAGGTGTGAGACCTCTTGGAATCATATCACTCTTGCATTGTAACACCTCCAAGTCTTTATGGTTTGCGTTGTCAATAAATTATGCTTTAAAAATATTCTCAAAGTGATTTATATCAACAGAATATGTCATTTCAGTTTCTGGGATTTGTTCATCATCTGAACAGTTTTCTTCATGGCTGGTTTGTGATTCTGGTATGGAAAAATCATTTTCTAATTTTAGGAAATCATTTATGTGTTTGTCAATGTCAAACACTTGCCAGTGATCCTCATTGTCAGGCACTGCAGGCCTGTGTTTTACCTTTACACTACGCTATTCATTTATCTGAGGTGTTTGGCAATTGCTGGCATTGAAGGCAAGTTCATTTGCTAGATGATTTTGTGCTCTTCGAATGAAAATGAGTTCATATTTTTCAAAGGTCTTTAATAAATCAAGAGAAACATTTGGATATCCTCTAAGTCTTTTGTTTTTAGCTAAATATTCTCCTTTTATTTGTCTTATGATAAGTTCAGAATCTCCTAGGATTGATATTTTTTGGGCTTTTAATTGTTTAAGCAACTGTAAGCCAAGGAGAAGTGCTTCATATTCAGAAATGTTGTTTGTGCATGGAAAATATAGTTTATATGAATAACTTTGATTTGTATTTTTAATCCATACACCTACCCCTGGACTTGTTTTATTACAGGATCCATCAAATTTTATTGTCCAAAGTATATCTACCTCATTTTCATTTTCTTGTTGTTGTTGATTGCTAATGTTTTGTATCTGATTTGAGGAAAGTTATGATTATTCTGGTAAATTGATTTCCTCTTTGTTCTCCTTTTCTTGTTGGGTGATTTCATTTTCATTGTACAAGATAAAGGAATCTAAGCTTGATTGAATGGAATATATTGGAGAGTTGTTTGGTTTCTCTATGTTGCTCACCATGTATTTCATGTGGGATTCCCTATATAATCTTCTGCTTTGGTTAAAAACTAGGATGGTGGCATAAGAAATGTCCATTTGAAGACTCTCTTGAAGTTTGGCTCCCCATGATCTTGATAAAAGCATGCCATATCTTGGGGGAAAGTCAGCTACTACAATGTCCATCACTAGACTCCTAGTAGGGATTTGAGATAAGTTAACACATAAATATTTGATTAAACCCAAGAATTTGACTCTGCTTGAATCAAAGGAATACAAATCCTTGTATGGTTTAGTAATTTATAAGCCTAAGCTTTCCATTACTACTTTGGGCATAAGATTATGTGAAGCTCCAGAGTCTAACATGGCATTGTGTAGTATCCTATCATGTATGTTCAAACTGACATAGAAGGGAGGGACAGCTCCTTCTTGATATTTTCCTTCAACTTCCGGACCAAACAACAACTCAGGTTTGTCATCTATCAATTTCAATGTATCAGTGTCACTTCCTAAGTTCAAAGCTTTCAAAACTTGGTTTTTGTACACTTCCTGGGTTACTAGTTCAGCTAGAGGTATGGTAATTTTTATCTTTGCAATCTCTCCCTCAAGGTTGAAAGGAACTATTGATTTTGTCATATTTACATCTATTTTTTCAATTGAATTCCATTCAGCAATTTTTATTTGCTAAACTTTGTTTGGATTGCTATTTGGGAGAATTTTGTTAGGTCCACTAGCTGAAGTGCTAGGGATGCTTTGCTCAACATTTGGCTGAATGTTCTTCTCTTTGTCTGAATCTGGTTTCTTAGTCAAAATGTTGGGTTTCTCTTTTGTTTTCTTAGGCTGTTTTTTTGTATTTTTCCTAACAACAGTGTTAGTGTTCTTGTCATTTGAATCATCTAGGTTCCCTTTTCTTCTTAGATCATACTGTTTATGTACCTCTATGATTGCGTTTTGATACCCCAATCTATAATATTTATAATCCTCATAATTGTATTCATTTTGTTCTGAAGAGAAGAATCCTTGTTCTTCCTCAGTGAGAAAAAAAATTGTCTCACTGTCAGATCCTATCAAATTTACATGATCTTCTTCCAAGCTTTGGACTTCCCTTTCTTCTTCTTGATCAACATAGTTTTGTTGAAAGGGAGGCCTAATTTGTTGGTCATTATCACTTTGCCTATCTTGATTAGGGTCTCTTCTAAGATTTTGGTTTCTATTTTTGTTTTGGTTTTCTCTTGGAGGCACTCTCTCATTCAGATTTATCTTTTCAAGCATCGTCTCCATTACCTTCACTAGGTTGTCAATTTTGGTGTTAGAGGCTGAGGTTGAGGGTGTAATATCATCTTTATAAGTTACCGTCTTCTCTGATATTAACCTATATCTTTTCTAAATTATATTTTCTTCTACACTCACAGGTCCCTTCTGCATGTCCTCTAGAGTTAAGTAATCTCTCTCTCTTATTTGATAGGCCATTTTAGCATCAAAACCTTCAGGATATCTTACTAAGGCCATGCCTTGGGGAGGTTTCATGTGAGGTGGAAGAGCATTGTAGATACTATTAAACCTGGTGGAGTAATCATGAACACTCTCACCTTGATTTATTTTAAGACTACTATACTCTGCTATGATTTGGAGAGGATTCTTTTTTATTTCCCAAATGTTTATGAATGTTTGATGTAAAGTAGGGAGATCATTGTTGTTGCTAGGAGTTAAGATTTTAAGCCATTTTTTCCTAAACCTTGGGAAAATATTCTCATTTTGATGATATCATAATTTATCTCCATGTAATCAAATGCATCATTCATTTTGTCTACATGCTGATGGGCATTAGTAGGTTCATTTGCAGTGAAATGAGGGATTTTATATTGATATCCATTTGGAAAGGGAACCAGAGGTTGTGGTAACACTAATGGGGCATACCATGTTGCCATGGCTAGAAGGAAATGTGGATTCACAATGAGTGGATTTACAAGAGGGAAATTAGGCTGAAATGGAGTTTTTTGAACAGTGGTAGATTTGATTGGAGTGGAAGAAACACTTGGGCCAACAAACTGGTTTTGAGTAGATTTTTTTGTGAAAGAGGCTAAAGTTGTGAAGAAGCTGTGAATCAGGAGGAGTAGAAGGTGATGCTTCTCTACTAAAGCTCTGTTGTAAATCTGCAGTTTCAAGATCAACTTGGTTTAAATCACCTTGAGACCTAGTTCTAAAGATGTTCTTCATATGATGTAAGTCAAAGTGTAAATCCTCCACGACAGCAAGGTTTTCAGGGACAGATTTTGTTCGTGGGATGTTCCTATCAGCAATTGATTTTCCAGACTTAGAAGTCTGTCACAAAATATTCTCTGGATTCACAACTATTGTAGGAGGATTATGGTATGGATGAGATCTAGTGTTGATCCTATGTGAAGCCAGACTGATTTTCAAAAATGAGAGAGGCTGAAGTTTTCAGGGATTGTTTTGAAAGTATTTCCTCTCACAATGTCTTATCCAGTATGGTACTAGGCTTATAAACTTCCTCAAGGCTGGTTAACACAGTCTTAAATATATCTGGAGAACTATATGAGTAATAGGCCTACTGGGGCTAGTGGAGTTGCCAGGTGGAAACATTTTAGCTTTTTGTGAAGGTAAAGTGTTTTATGGTTCCACCACATTGTTTATTATGAATCCAATCTGAACTATTTTTGGATTTTTATATTTTTGTGGTTATGAGAGTGTCCCAAGTCTGATTTTAACACTTAGCTAAGGTGCTCAAACAAACAGAGTCTACTCTATGGCTTACTAACCGATTTTCTTAGGAAATTGAAGGACTAAAGAGTTTATAATAGTTTTCTAGGCTATCATAGATTCGACAGGTCCCACTATGATCACCATTATGTTGGGATCCTATGTTTTGATAGATTGGCTTACAAAAATACAAGGCAACATCAGAAATAATCTTTAGAGTTCCAAGATCTAGTCCTCCTATTCTCAAAGAGGGATCTCCCAACTTGCTTGCAAAGGTATGTCTTGTCTTCTTTTAAGTATGATTTTAGACTAGTTATTGAGTGCAAGTGTTTGTTTTGTTTGTTTGTCTGGTTGAATTAGTACAACAGAACATGAAAGGTCTAGGAAGTATAAACAGAAAGAAGAAGTGTTAGATTCATTGGGCAATGGAGTCAAGAAGAGGTTTATGACAAACTCATCAATGTATATGGGATATCAAACGGAAAATCTAACTTGGCCCCAGGATCCTTTAATTTTGTGAATGAGATGGACATTAATGATTTGGAAAGAGAAAATGAATTCTCAACAAAGGGAACTTGAAAACAAAACTTGAACAATAAAGAGGGATTTGATAGACAGGGCTAACCATGAATTCTACAAACCACACTTTAAGTAAATAATGACCTCAAGACAACTTTTAAAATGAAATATAAGATTCGGGAGCACATCCTATTTCCTCAAATATTTTATTTCAAAGGACTTAGAAAACATAAAATATTCACTGATAATTGCAGTCATATAAGATGGAACATCTAAAAAAATCCATGATTACAATTATAAATACCTTTAAAACAATTTTTCAAGTAGGTACAAAGGGTATGATAGGAACATACCTCCTTAGCTAACTACAAACAATGGTACTTCAAAGGGAAACTTCAAAAACAACTTTCAAGTGGGAACATAAAAGCAGGGAAAACCATAAATCATGCTGGAACCAAATATTTGAACTATTTCAGAAATAAACAAGCATGAGGACTAAATAGAAATATTAAATATTATAAAATACCTCAGCAGAAGAAAACATAGAACAATGAAGGATAAACAGGTCTAAGGTGCTTCTAGTAGTCATTTCTTCGCCTAAAATTTTCATCCTACTGTAGTAAGCATTTATGAAACATAATGAAAACAAGAGAAACAAAACACAGTTCAGAATACATCACCAACAGCCAAGCTAATGAATCCAATGATAGAGCCTTATGAAGAACAAGCATGTCAAACCACCATCAAGCTTCCAAAACTTCAATTTCTTCTTCAACTTCGAACAGACTATGTATTATTTCAGAGAGTTTCAGTATTACAACTAGTGACCAACCAACCCTTTACAATGTGCTCCTCAAGGAGATTTTATAAGAAAATGAGGAGGTGGAAGAGTTCCTAGGGTTGAAGTGTAATTAATTCTGCACTAAATGCAACTCCTAGCCTTGAAAACCATGCAAGGCATAAGGCAGGGAAGCATCGAATTACAACTTTGTTTCTTCTATTTAGGCTTAATGGGTAAAGAAGATTGACTTTAATGCTCTTCTTATCTTTATAATAACTTCTACTGACAGTTAGGATATTTGTTTTTCTTGTAATAACTATTCAGTTGTCTTTGGCCTAATGTTTCGGACTGAGATTTGATCTGGGTATTCCTTTGAGGCAGAGAGGTTGCATGGTGGCAATATAGTAGTTGGGGAATCAATTGGTCTCTGTGATGTGGCATTCGAGGTATTCTAGATTTGATTCTCTATTTCATAAACCTAGTGATTTAGCTTTGGATCTGTGTTTAGGCTTGATTAAGCCATAATATTCATCTTTGACACTGATACCCTTTCATAAATTGATTGCTGACTGTGTTTGCTGTATACAGGTGTGCAAAAGGTTTATTGGAATTTTTACTCAGAAAACCGATAATCATGACTTATCGATTCCTTAAAAACATTTAATTATACCTTTAAAACCCTTTAATATGTATCAAAAGGCCGTAAGGATCGTCATCATTGGCCAATAACAATGTAATCATTTGCGAGAGGATTTAACTTTAACTTCTTCTAAACCTGCATGAAAACACACAAACATTATTTAAACCCTGCGAATTCATGGTTTAAATTGCTTAGGATGGTTGGTGGAAGCATTTCAGAGCGGTGCAGAGGAAGTGCAAATGCAAGCGATGGATAAAAAATCCTGGCAAAGAAGCTAACCAGGTCAATCGAAGTTTGGGTGTGAGGACGAATGTGGACCGTTGGATAAGAATAATCCACAGTGGAGATTGTCCTATGCAGTCGCTTGGGAGAATAGATGGAGGGAAAAAAAATTGGGGCGAGATATAATGTGGGCCGTTCGATGTCAATGATCGAAGGCCAAGATTAAATGTGAGAATGACGGGGGGCAAGTTAGAGTGGAAAGTGAATGATGGTGAGATTAAAATGAGACCGTCCGATCTAAACAATCAACGGCCGAGATTTAAAACCGAAAAAATGATGCTGTGGATAATAGTGGTAAGGTGGAAAACCATAATGGTTCTCGCACAACGTTGGGGTTGTTTTAGATTTTTTCCCAAAAAACGTGATTCCATACACTTGCTGACACCTGTCCCTTACAAAACCGCCCATTTCGCGCTTTTTTGGACATTAAACTGTAGGCGCAAACGTTTTGCGAAATCAAATGTCAGTCACTGGATGAGAGGCTCTAGAACTAACGGCATGGATAAAACGTGATGGAGGGCAAGCAACACGGGTGGAAAGTTAGGTGGGGTCAATGGTAGTTTAGATCCTGACCATTGGATGTTGGGAATAGATGGTCAAGATCTATCTATGGGGAGAAATGAGAAGGGAAAGGTTTGAAGAGAAAGAGTAATGCGGACCGTCCAATCTAAAAATATCAATGGCAGAGATTTGATCGAAGGGATGCATCGATAGGAGGAAAGGGAAAAGAGATGATGAAATGTGCTGATGCAATTGAGCGCGGACTATTCGATCTAAGAGAGATCAACGGTCAAGATTAAATTGGTGGGTATGATTCTGGAGGGCTATGGGCGAAGCGCAATAAGATCTTGGCCATTGGTTCTTGTGGATTTCAACAGTCCAGATCAAATCGACGGATCAGAGGAGAAGGGCTCATTGCATCTGAGCTTTTTAATTTGCAATGCGCGATTAAGTGTTGGCTGTCGGATCAGAGGGGAGATCAATGGTTGAGGCTTGATCAGAGGGATTGCGTTGGAATTTTTTTTAAAGACACGAAAGAGGAAGGACCTCTGCGGACTTGCGATGTGATGAGCCGATGGTCGTTGATCCACAGAGATCGACGACCTGGATTTATTTCAAATCATTGCGTCGAGTTTATGAAAAGGAAAGGAAAATAAGGTTCTGGAAGAGGTTTTAAGCTCTTTAGCGCCCGATTGCGGGGCTTTGGGTCATATGTGGAAAAAGGGGCCGGGGCTAAGGCCAGAAGGTGCTTAAGGCCTTAATAGAAAAATGAAGGTTTTTTGACGGTTTTGAGGGTTCCGAGAATGAATAAAAGGGTTTCTAAACCTTATGAAGGGATTTAACAAGGCTTAAAGGGGATTTTGGGATGGTTTAGAGGCTAAATGAAGGTATCTTGAGGATTAAAATGAAAGGGAAAAATGAGTGAAAGATGGATAATTGAGATGATGGAAAATGGAGTTTTAAGCAATATTTCTCTTGGTGAACAGTAGGCTTTTTAGGATAAAGAGGAAACATTAGTGAATATTAACTCAAAGAGTAATAATTATCATAAAAAATTTAAATGATGATAATTTTTCAAAAGGAACTATCTCTTTGAAGGTTTGAAAAAACAAAATTAGCCACCATTGGGTATAAATTTTTTTATAGGTGGTTTAAAATACTGACTGGACTAGGAGTCCTGAGGTCATAGCAGAAAATTCTACTGTCAACTTGTAATTTTCAGGAGTGGAGCACGTGAGCAAGAGGAGGATGTAATCACCTCTCTTGATGGTTGGGAGGACCACAACTACAAATTTCATAACCAGATAAGTATCTGTGAAATCTCGGTGAATTAATCATTGCAATCTCAGTGAATTAAACACTGCAATACTTTTAATCTATGTATGGATAGGTGTTTATATACTAATAGTAAGTATATAATATATAATTGTTGGGAAAGAATGATACTAATATTTATTATTAATACCTCATTATGTATTTCACCAAACATGTATGATTGTTGTAATTATGTGCAGAACATTCATTGTATTTAAAGTTTAGTATTTTTTATTATGTCAAGAAAGATATGGAATATCTAAGTTGGAATTTATATAGTAGTGGTTTTCTAGTGTAGGAAACTGGAAAACAAGATTTCAGTTATATATATATATATATATATATATATATATATATATATATATATATAGTGAACCTCTTATACAATAAACAATATTTAAGTTATTGGAATGAACTGTAAAGCTGTGTAAATGAAAGAAATTTCATTTAAAGCATGTAAAGGTGAAAAACACATATAAATTCTCTATGCAATTTCTTGTTGACAAAACAATAGAGTGGATTTTTGGTCGAGGGTACAGGGTGAAACCCTAACCGAGGACTCATTGTCCCAAAAGCGCAGCTATACATGGAAAAATATGTAAGGTGGTCCGGTCACCAAATAACTATGAAATTTCTTAACAGTAAGAAGCTACAAATATACATCTAGAAACAACAAAACTAGAAATTAGAGTTACAGTAGCAACAACAGTAGATGCATTATATTTACAACCAGACACCAAGAATTGACTATGAAAATATTCATTAGAGATCAGAGATAAACATATAACATATACAGACTTTTGGGAATGAAGACTAAACGTTGAGATAATTAATGCGAAGAGCTACAATACGTTTATATATAAACCAAAAAGAAATAAATGTAGTTCGGAGAGAAGAAAAATAATACGATAGAACAACCCTTCAAAGGGAATTCATTTTTTTAAGCTGTAGAAAAAGAACCAATACATATATGCTTTGAAAAGTTACTTAACCAAAAATTGAAGAAGATTATTGTATATCGACTACAAGTTCTTAACCATGGCCTGAAAGATACAACCCAAGAAATATTTTACATATCATTACAAGAAGAGTAACAAGAAAAAAATTTAAACAGAAATTATCAATGTTAGCTCGACTGATATTACATTAAGTAAACATGGGTAGAATATGTCTCCTTAAAATAGAAAACATGTTAGAAGAGGGATAACTTGGTGACTGTGAAAAATCCATTTGAAATACCTGGAAAGAGCATAGTAGGTTACTTGCGAACCTGATTTTCCTTCAAAGATAATCGAAATTCATTGCAGAAGTTAATGCCCTTTTGGAAAAGGTACCTACCCGCAAACAAAGAAAACCTTGAAAAAAATTGTGAGGTAAACAAGAACCAAACTAAAAAAATGTGAAGGGAATTCGAGCACAATAGAAGTAAGGCACCATGGAACTAGGTATACATGTAGAAGGTAGTTGATGTGGATCATCAAAACCCGAAACTGGAAGTTACTAGTGACTTTGAAGTTTTAGAAAGAAAACTTATGAAAGGAAATTGCAAATGCAAATCGCAAAGTAAAATGAAAATCGCTACATGGGATTCATTGTCACCTGAGCTGCATCAAAAGGAAGCTGTCAAGAAATGTCGCTGGAGAAATCGGACACTGGCGTTGGAAGCGAGGTTCTTGCGAGAGGTTGGAGCAAAATGGACCAGAGGCACCGAAAAACCACATTCAGAGAACTTTCTTCCACTGCAAACCAAAGGGTGACAGCCATCAAGAAACTGTAACAACAGTGGAGATAGAACCTTATTCAAGTGAAGTTGACCCTCCAAAATAACCAAGTTAATAATCTCTTGTAGAGCCAGGGTAAGAAGCCAGAAAATGAGAGTCGAGTCAAATGAGAGGTGCTCATAGGGTTTAGCAAGGTTAACCCATACTTCCCGCCAGAGAAACAATCATTGGATCCCCATGTGAATGAGGGGTGAGAATTAGAGTAGGTGGCCTTGACTCTTACACCAAATCTAGGCACAATTGCCCATCTGTCGTGGGAGGTACGCATTAGAATCGAGAATATTAAATTGCCATGACATGTTAGCACCAAAAAAAAATGTATGATTCACAATCCTGAGAAGCCCATTTCATAATTACCACGATACGATACGTCATTAAGGTTATCATGTTCATAAAGACTAAGGCTATTACCATATATGTAATGTTTTCAACTTTATGAATATAGTCTCGATTAATATATAAGTGATGTTCAACGTTAGAATCATAGTTTTCAAATTCATATGGGAGTTAATACGTCGGTTCATGTTTATTTTAAATTTCTTTTAACATGGAACCTTTCATTTTTATGGTAATGACCTTTTGTAAAGGTTTTAGTTCCAAGTATGGTAAAAAATTGTTTTAATATATATATACATATATATATATATATATAATGTTACATATATGGCATTTGTATTTACTATCAATAAATTTCATTAATTTGAAGATACTACGATAGACATATCTCCCGTTAACATTAATTTTCTAAATTTCATTTATTAATATTTTTCCCAATCCATTTTATTTTTCAATGTCTTATTTATAATTATTAAAAATGATCATTTGAAGATACTCGGAATGGATATATCTCCCATTAACATCATGCAAAGAGGCATGCTATCCTTAACATATATACATTATCAACTATATTTCTCTAAATTGAATAATGCTTGAGTGTTGGTGTCAACATTAAATGTACATTCCCAACTATATTTCTCTAAATTGAATAATGCTCCATTGTTGGTGTCGACATTAAATATTTGTGATTAGCTGGTTGGTACACATCTCAATATTATAGTTAATAAATTAAATATATTATATTAAATAAATTAAATAGTATAATTATTCGTTATTATTTTCTTAGTATAGATTTTAATATATTAGTGTAATTCAAATAGAAAAAGTGTAATTCAAATAATAATGGAAAATTATTGGTATATACAATGTCGTTTATTTAGAAATACATTTTGAATAGAATTTTAAAATCAATTTCGAAGAGAGACATGCATAGTTATGAGAATCAGAAAATAAAACAAAAATAAATAAAAATTATTTATGGATCAATAATATATTAACATTTGATTTTCTAGAAAATTCCTATACATATCACACATTTGATTCTTTTGAAACATTATTTTTCTAGATTTCCTTAATTATATTTTTATTTATAACTTGTTACTAATATTATATTTAAAATCTAAACAAGAAAATCTTTCGTTTGCTAAATAATATCTATATTTCTAACTTTTCGCCAATATTAAATTTCAAATTTAAATACCAATATAGTAAATTAAAAAATAAAAATACTATATTTAAAATTTAAAATGTAAAATATAAAACCAATAATTTATATTTTATTTTAAGCAGTATTTCATTTCAATTCTAAAATCTATATAAAGAATTATATTAGATTACAAATATTTATTATATTACAAATTTTAATTAAAAACTATTTTATAAATTAAAGAATTACATTCCGAAATTTAAATTTCAAATATAATATTTTTATTTGAAATATAAATATTAAAAATTTAAATATAGATTTAAAAATTAGAAACCAATAATAATTTATATTTTATTTTAACATAAAGTAACAATATTTCATTTCAAATTTAAAATCAAAATAAAAAATATTATTATATTCAAAATTAAAACATTACATTCCAAAATTTAAATTTCAAATATACTATTTTAATTTGAAATAGGTTTGAAATATAATTTTTTTTATCTAAAATATAACATCACTATTATATTTTTAAACATCTCTATTATAAATTGCCTTCCAAACATTTTTGAACCCAACGTGTTTGCCATACATCCATCCACCTGTCCCTCTCTACATATCCACCGTCCACCTGTCTTCCGCTTTATTCGACAATCTTAGCTGCACATCGTGAGTTGACTTAACTACCACCCACAACCTTCCCACCACCTCTCACCATTTGCAACATCTGCCGAGTCGATGAGATGCTCTCGTCCAACCGATCGACGGGTTTTCGTGACATCCTCCTGAGTGATGGCTGTGTAATATAATGCACTCTAAAACCTCTCAATACTTAAATTTAATTTTTAAACTCAAAAAAATTAATATTCTTTTATTTATCTTAATAATTTATTATTATTTTAAGATAAATAATTTATTATTATTTTTTATTTAATTTTTATTATATATAATTTTAAAATGATATATAGTATAATGGACTCTAAAACTTCACAATACTTGAATTTAATTTTAAAGCAAAAGTTAATATTCTTTTATTTATCTCAATAAATTTTTATTTTTTTCTTTATTGTTTTTATATTTATTTATTTCAGTTGAATAAACAATTTTTTTTAATTCACTTGCTTTCAAAATTACAGCCTATTATTATTATTTTTTTTTCATTTACAACGCATGCAAGCGGCCACATATTTCTTTTCAAACCAATTGTTATTTTGATGTTATGTGACCTTTATTTAAATAGTTTATTTAATACTCGAATAATTTATTTAAACATTTATTTAAAAATATATTTAAACAATTTATTTTGATGGTATGGAACTTTTATTTAAATAGTTTATTTAATATTCGAATAATTTATTTAAATATATATATATTTTTAAATATATTTAAAAAAAATTATTTCAATCCTTATATAGTCAAATACTTTTAAAAAACTAATTGCTGACTTTATAAAATACTTTTAAATAGTTAATTTATTTAAAAAATAATTTCTGCCACAGGAGCATTCATTCCAAGAAAGCATTCCTCCGAGTTTTCCCCACCTATGTGTATTCTCTGTGATACGTTTATTATTTTTTATTTATTTCTCTTTTCGCGGTTTAATAAAAAAATTTCATCTCCAAAACTAATTTCTTCCAATTTTTCCCTCCAGGATACTTCCATTAGATTTTTTCCCTTTCTGAGGGCTTTTTTCATTTAGAGGTACCCAAGGCGGCTGCATATTTCATTTCAAACCAACTATTATTTTGATTTTATATGACTGTTCTTACTCCCTGCCGGGACTATTGTAATCGATAAGGATAAGTTAGTATTAGTCAAGTTCCTCTTTGTTAGTCACCGTTGATCATCTATAATCAAAGTTTTTAAACCGAGACATATTTACTATCTTATTGGCCTTTTCCCAAGGCTGGGAGGCAAAAGCACAGATTATAATTATTAGTTTGTTTGAAATTTTTGAAATGGATAATGCAGGAACATGTTCATGCACCTTCGTCCAATTACATATGACACATTTGTATATGGCACCTCCATCTATTATCACTGTAGTGATATATGCATGTTGACCACCCGTAGCACCTCCATCTATTACTCGTTGTAGTTATATGTGCATGTTCCATCTATTACTCGTTGTAGTTATATGTGCATGTTGCAGGTTGACTACTCGTAGCACCTTCCTCTATTACTTGCTATAGTGATATCTGCATGTTGCATGTTGACCACCCGTCGACCACCAATCAATTTCATGTTTACCACCCGTCGATCAGCAATCACTGGGTAAAGCTTATATCACAGCTTGCCAAACCATGCCAAGCTTACTGAAATTAGAACAAGATCTCAACCTATTGGCAGTGGATATAGTTTTGGTCTCTTGGGGCAACTCATGCTTTCCTTTCACTGAATGTTTAGATCGCGACCTTGGTACACCTATTCAATAAATATGCACATTGAATGGGTAGATCATGGCCCTGGGGTGCCTATTCTAGAGATATGGACAGAGCTCCGCATAAATTCCACGGATGGAGTGTCCTCTATTACTTGAGAAACAGTGGTTTCAAAGACTTGTGAAAAAGTGGTTTCAAATCTTTGCAGAAATGCCACAGACGAAATGACCTCTATTACTGGAACGACTTCTATTACTTGCGAAACAGTGGTTTCAAAGACTTCGGAGAGAGTGGTTTCAGAAACATGTAGTCAAACGAAAATCGTCACAAATTATGTTAGCCTATTGTGCAAGAAATAGATACATACATTTATATTATCCTATTTTATTGGTTTTAGCAAGGGCAGAGACGGGAAACCACCTACACAATGCACCAGAGAGCTTGCCTTGTATAGAACACAGTTCTAAAGCTAATGGGAAAAGGGAAGAGAAGGGAAACCACAACCACCTACACAACGCAATAGAGAGCTTGTCCTGTATGGAACACAGTTGTAAAGCCAATGGAAAAGCGATAGAGAAGTGAAACCACCACCTTCACAGTGAAGAGAAACAACCTAAGCAATGCAATAGAGATCTTACCTTGTCTGGAACACTTCCTGAAGAGTTGCACCATAAGAACTTGGCCCACCATTTGGAAGGGAAGAAAAATATATATTCTTCCCTTTTTTTTACCAAATAAGAAAAAACCATATATATAATAGATTTTTGCTTTCACCAACTGCAGAGCCTCGACGGTTTATGTACCTAACCTCTATACGAGGCTACCTTCTTTATTTTAAGAAAGGTAACAGGGATCTGAACAATTTATGAAACTAAAAGGGAATGACCAATTGATTACATATGTAAATGGAGAGCCAACCTGGTAAATAACTAGAATGTAAATAACCATGTAAATAGAACTAGGTAAATAACTAGAAACGTAGCAGAAAATGCTCAAAACTTCTCTTAATCATTTATCTTTATTCTCATAATTATGTCAAATCAAAACTTGTGTTCATCATTTATCGCTATGTTCAGAAATTTTGTGAATCATTTATGTCTACATCCCTTCACTAGTTTAATCACCCAATCTGCTTTCACACCATTCAATCCGCATTTCTCATTCAATACGCTTTACCAAAATATGCACCAGCCAAAAACATCAACAGAAAGAAGGGGGTTCGATTTATGGTCAATCAATGTATCCGGTCAAACCAAACAAAGGAAATCAATCAAGAAACCAATCTTCTATGTGATTTTTTGAACCGAGAAAGAATGATGTATCCTAACCCGGTCAATGGGTCACACCACCAATGAGTATTTTTCTATATTAGAATATGCCCTCCCATTATCACGTAGTTCATATGCCCTTGGGGAAGTTTTTGGGACCTGCTTTTTCACAGTCGGTGGTGGCCTAACTTGTGGCTCCTGCCTTTCTGGTTATGACTGTTGTGCCTTTTTCTCCGGATCTTTCTATTCTAGCATCAATATCACACAATGATTTCAAATCCTTTCATAGCACTGGAGGTATCTCAACCTGCTACATATGTGTAAGAGGAAACAAATATTTAACATTTACTATTTGTATTGACCAGGGTGTTAAAATAGCCCTTCAAAATGCTAGCTGCTTCATTCCTGTAGACATATGAGTGTGTTATTTCCTTTGGATCAAATGATGGATAACTAACTTGTGTTTTTTTTCGGTGTAGCCCATGTACAAATGCAACCAAAGACCAAGAAAACAATTCTAACAGAGCTCGTGTTCATATTACCTATGCCTAGCATTCTATTCACAAATGTTGTTGAAAGCAGGCTCAGCATGCAGGAAAAAAAAAAATGGAGTATCGTAAACATGTTTAGCATCCAAATCATTAATGACGCTGAAAGTGAAAAGAATTGAAACACACAAACGAAAACTGGAGCAGAGAATGCTCTTCAGAATATTACGAATAGATAAATAGGAATACATTGGAAACATCAGCAATAAATGACTGAAGTAAACTGAAGCAAACTGAAGTAACACTAAACTGCCTATGACACCTAGCAGACAAGATATTAAATAAACTAAACCTAACGGACAGTGAGATTAATATCTCAACATCCCCTCCTAATCTCAACTGTTACAAATGGAGGCACTAACAATGCCTAATTTCTCTCTTTGAAATTCAAATACATTCTTTCCCAATGGCTTGGTGAAAATATCTGCAAGTTGATCTTTGGAACCACAAAAAGAAAGTGTGATGTCCCCATCATTGACAAGTTCACGAATGAAATGAAAACATGTGTCAATGTGCTTGCTCTTTCTGTGAAAAACATGATTTTTTGATAAAGAAATTGCTGAATTGTTATCACAGTAAATTGGAGTTGGCTCCTTCTGAATATCTGAAATGTCTTTCAATAATCTTCTCAACCACACTGCTTGACAAGCTGCTGAATTTGCTGCTACATATTCTGCCTCTGCAGAAGATATTGAAACGATTGACTGTATCTTGGATGCCCATGAAATCAGATTTGTCCCAAGATGAAAAACATACCCTGAGGTACTTTTGCGATCATCTAAACTCCCTGCATAATCACTGTCTGTATAACCTGAAAGTGAACAATTTTCAGAATGTGTATAAAACAAACCATAGTCTATGGTCCCTGAAATATACCTTAAGATCCTTTTTGCAACCTGCCAATGAGTAAGCTTTGGAGACTGCATAAACCTGGAGACAAAACTTGCTGCAAACATAATATCTGGTCTAGTTGCAGTTAGATACAACAACCTACCAACTAGGCTTTTATACAATGTGGGATCAACGGATGGTGCTACATCTTCTTTGCTGAGTTTGGTACCTTGAGCAATTGGTGTATCAGCTGGTTTGCAATTGGTCATTCTGAACTTCTGAATGATATCAGTGGCATATTTTTGTTGACCAACGAAAATTCCATTATCAGATTGGTGAATTTCAATTCCTAGGAAATATTTCATGACTCCTAGATCTGTCATATCAAACTCTGTTTGCATTGCTGCTTTGAAATCTTCTAACATCATATTTCCTGTGTAAAGAAGATCATCTACATAAAGGCATACAATAAGAATTTTACCTTCATGATATTTGGTATACAAAGTGGGTTCATGGCTGCTTCTGGAAAAACCACTTTTTATGAGATAGGTGTCGATTCGACTGTACCAAGCTCTTGGAGCTTGTTTCAAACCATATAAAGCTTTCTTCAATCTATATACTTTATGCTCTTGTCCTTTTACTTCAAAACCTGGAGGCTGCTCTACATAAACTTCTTCCTGTAATACACCATTTAGGAAGGCAGATTTTACATCAAGCTGATAGACTTTCCATTTGTGTTGAGCTGTTGTGGACAAAATGGTTCTCACAGTGTCTAACCTTGCTACTGGAGCAAATGTTTCACCATAGTCGACACCAAACTGTTGTGAGAATCCTTTGGCAACCAGCCTTGCCTTATGTTTCTCAACTTTCCCTTTTTCATTTAGCTTGGTCTTATATACCCATTTTACACCAATTTTCGTTTTGTCTCTTGGGAGATCAGCTAATTCCCAAGTCTGATTCTTCTCTATGGCAGCAATTTCTTGGTTCATTGCTTCGACCCAATGCTTTTCTTTGACTGCTTCTTCAAAATAAGTTGGCTGAGTTGAAATGAATGCAAACATATTCTGTTGTTCAGATTCATGTTCCTGCTCATATATCTCTCTGATACTTCTTGTTTTCTGTCCTTCTTCTGAAGATGTTTGATCACTGGCTGAATCAGTGCTTGATGATGTTCCACTTTCATAATGTTCTGGCTGTTCTGGAACCTGCAATCTTGGAGTCTGTGGTAGATAAAAAGGCTGATTTGAAGTTTCATCTACATGGTCAAACCAAGATTTATTTTCGAAAAATTTCACATCTCTGCTAATAATGAACTTTTTGGAAATGGGGTTATAAAGTCTATAGGCTTTCGACTGCTCACTATAACCTACAAATATGCATTTCTCACTTCTATCATCAAGCTTTTTTCTGAGTTTTTCAGGAACATGAGAAAAAGCTACTGATCCAAAAATTCTGAAGTGTGAAACATTTACCTTGTTTCCATCCCATGCTTCTTGAGGTATTTTGTCTTGTAGGCTGGATGTTGGAGATCTGTTTAGAACATACACTGCTGTCGACACTGCTTCAGCCCAATAGTTATTTGTCAACTTCTTCTCCCGTAGCATGCATCTTGCCATGTTCATGATCGACTGATTCTTTCTTTCTGCTACTCCATTTTGCTGTGGAGTGTATCTAGTTGTGTACTGCATCAGTATACCTTGCTGTCGACAAAATGTTTTGAATTCATTTGAAGTGTATTCTCCTCCTCTGTCTGATCTGAGTACTTTCAAGAGTTTTCCACTCTGTTTTTCTGCTTCTGCCTTGAACTCCAGAAATCTAGAGAAGGTGTCTGACTTGTTTTTTAAAAAATAAACCCATATTTTCCTGCTAAAGTCATCAATAAAAGTCAGAAAGTAGAAACTACCACCAATGGACAATGTCTGCATTGGACCACAGATGTCGGTATGGACAAGCTGCAAAGGCTCTTTCGCCCTTGAGGTCGATGAGGGAAAACTATCTCTTTTATGCTTGGACAAGACACAAACTTCACAATTACAGACTGTTTCACTGATAGTAGGTAGACCAATGACTATAGATTTCTTTTGAAGCTGACTGAGACTCTTGACTGGAATGTGACCATACCTAGAATGCCATAGATGAGTTTCATCTATTTTTGATATATTGTGGACTAATGATTGGTTTGTATTCTGGCTTCTAAGGGTCAATGGAAACATCCTACTCTTGGTCTTTTCAACTTTTGCTATCAACCTTTTATGAGGATCTTTGTCATATATATAGCAGGTGTTCTTTTGAAACAATACATTATAGCCATGTTCCATTAACTGTCCTACACTAAGGAGGTTATGTTTGAGCTGTGGAACATAATAAACATCAAGGATGTATTTTCTTTGATTCTGATTAGTAAGAATAGGAACAATACCTTTTCCTTCAGCTTTAATACTTGTACGATCTCCAAGAGTTATCTCTGATGTTATGGAAGCATCTAGTGAAGAAAGAAGTCTCTTATTTCCTGTCATGTGATTGCTGCATCCACTGTCGAGCAACCAAAGGTCTTCACTTTGTTTGTCTTCTGAGAGATGACATGAAAGAAACATGGTCTCTGAGGATTCTCCTTCACTGTTGGAGAAATTGATATAGCCTCTGTGCTGATCTGACTGTTTCTTTCTATAGTCGTGTTCATAGTGGCCAAACTTTTTACAGTAGAAACATTGAACACTTGATCTGTTCCATGACCTTCCTCTCTGATTTCGGTTTTGAGGAGGTCTCCATTGCTCTATTGCATGATGATGATGATCAGATCTGCCATTGCCTCGACCTCTGCCTCGCCTGTTGCCGCCTCTGTATCCTCTGCCTCTGCCTCTGTCAAATGAGAGATGTGCTCTGAAGGCTTGTTCCGTGGATTCTTCTGTCAGATTCAGTCTTGTTTCATGTGCCAAAAGTGATCCAGTCAACTGTTCTACTGAGAAGGTTTTAAAATCTTTGGATTCCAAAATGGCTGTGACAATCATGTCATACTTATTTGGTAGACTCCGAAGAACTTTTTCGACAACTTTCTGATCTGTAATGGTTTCCCCAATGAGTTTTATTTGATTCACTATTCCCATGACTCTAGTCATGAACTTATCCACATTCTCAGTGTCAGCCATCTTTAGGGTTTCAAATTGAGTTCTTAATGTTTGTAGTTTAACGGTCTTTACTGTATCATTCCCTTGATATGCAGCTTGCAAAATATCCCAACATTCTTTCGCTGTTGTCGCACCAGTTATTTTGTCAAAAATAGAGTCATCGACTGAATTTTGTATCCAGCATTTGGCTCTGTGCTCCTTTTTTCTGAGTTCAATAGCTGCAGTTCTTTGATTATTTGTCATGGCCGCCAATGCTTCTTGGGTCGGCTCTACATAGGCAATCAGAAGCGTGTCCCAACAATCTTGTGCTTGTAAAAAAGTCTTCATTCTTAAATTCCAGAATTCATAATTTTTTCCAATCAACATTGGTGTCTGTGGCAAAGAACTTGAAGAGGCCATTGTTTCTTTAAATGCGCCTTTTGTAAATCTCTTCTAAATTTTTAAATCTCTTAAAGATTTAAAATTTTTCTTGAAACTTAAAGACTTTAAAATTTTTCTTGAAACCCTTCTTCTTTTTAAATTTCCTTTCCAAAAAAAACTTTCTCTTTACAAAGAAAGAGTTCTCATACTCTTCTAAAACCCCTTTTTTTAAAATATTTTAATAAAAAAACTCTTTACATAAAAGGACTTTACATAACAACTTGAATCGATTTAAAAAAAATCGATTTTAAAATCCTTTATAGTTTTTCAAAAATCGAATTTGACTTTTTTTAATATAAATGTTGTCTCATACGATACCTTTTTTGAAACATGACTTTTGAAAAATGTAATACGCAGAAGCGTTATTTTATGCTTGCGCAGTGGCGCGGTCCCGACTGTATGCAGTCGCGCCTCTATCAAAAACGATTATTTTATGCTTGCGCAGTGGCGCGGTTCCGACTGTATGCAGTCGCGCCTTTATAAAAAAACGATGCGAGGCACGAATATGGCGCGGGTATGAAGTGTATTCCAGCGCCAATCCACTGACAGTCGCGCCAATTACTTGTTTTTCTCTTCTGCTCTTTCGTAGCTCTGTTGCTGCTCTCCAGGGAGACTTATGCACGCTGGCTCCGATACCATGAAAAGAATTGAAACACACAAACGAAAACTGGAGCAGAGAATGCTCTTCAGAATATTACGAATAGATAAATAGGAATACATTGGAAACATCATCAATAAATGACTGAAGTAAACTGAAGCAAACTGAAGTAACACTAAACTGCCTATGACACCTAGCAGACAAGATATTAAATAAACTAAACCTAACGGACAGTGAGATTAATATCTCAACAGAAAGAGTGCTCAACATGTAGGAAACCATAAAAAATAATACCGTAAACATGTTTTAAATTGATGAAGGTTATTCAGCATGCAAGGAAGCAGAAAAATTAGAAAAAGGGCACCGTAAACATGTTCTAAACTGGAGAAATTTGAAGCATGGCTGTTGTAAACATGACATGTGGATTTCATGCAAGTGCTACATACATAGCCCACGATCAAATGTTCTGAGTTCAAACACATCGGCACGATGCACTATAGGTTCAAACACATGGGCACCATGCACCATTGGAAGAGGCGGTCACGAGTGAATGGTGTATTTTCTAAATGAAACTTTTGTGATTTACTATAAATGTTGACTATATTTTTTTGTAACTGAAATTCTAAATTAACATTTGCAAAATTATACATTGTGGAAATTTCAATACTTAGCCCACAACCTTAGGGTTTCACGATGCACACTCCAAATATAAAGTTGCGTTTTAGTTAGAATCTTTTAACTGAAATATACAGTTAGAATCCTTTAACTTAAATATAAATTATTAAAGAGAGTTAGTTTGTTTACATAGGTCCCTCTTATTTACATTATTTGGAAACAAAACTTGCATACCCTCACCTATCTATAATAGTGATGAAAATTAAAATGGTCATTTTTTCAATGATACCGTGATCAAGATTTATTTGCAAAAGAATCTTCCTTGAGAAAGTTGAATTTCAATTCACAAGTCAACAAGCAACATTTTTCAATATATTAAGATCTTTTATTTTTTTTTACTTTTGTTAAATGAGTTAATGTTACAGTGACACTATGTACTCAATACACAATTCCACAAGCTGCAGTTTTCAATATATTGATAGTTTTATTTTTTATTTTTGTTAAATGATTTAATGTTACAACGACACTATGTTTTTGCACCTGACACTGATTTAAAATTTGAGCAGTTAATGGAGAAAACAAAAATAAGTATTTATAATTTACAGGTCCACTTCGCTATGAAGATAAATCAAATTGCATTTTAAGTTACTGTAATAGTATTATTTATTATCTCTATTATTTAGAAGCAATGCCGATTTCCATCTACTTTGGAAGAGGTGATAACTCTAGAACTATACCAAATAGAAATAATTATTGTAATAGAAATAAATTTGAATTTCCTGGTGCTTAAATTGTAATCTCTCCTTACTCTAATCTCTTTGTACAGATAGAGAGTATAAAGAAGTATAAAATTGTAATAAAAATAAATGAACGAGATATAACGAGCTATCACAGTAACCACACTCGTTAAGTAATGAGTAAATATTATTGACAAAAAGAAGATAATTTCGATTGTATGAAAAAATATTATTACACACAGAAAATTTGAGAATAAAATTAGAATTGAGAAGACATGAAGATTGTAGCTGGTATCCATAATCAGAAAAACTTCAAGCATTCTGTATAAGGAATATCAACAGGCACAGGGGTTTAGAAGCTATTCTTGTAACTACAAGGTATGAATCATGGTCCCCTCGCCAATAAGGCTTAATGTGCAAATGAACACATCTTTCTTACGAAATTTATGTAAGAGTTGTAAGGCTTAAAAGGAATAATAATGATGGAAAAATTACACATAACTCTAGAAGCCCGAATAATCAATACATAGAACTAAAACACTCTCTCGAGATTGGAAACATAATAGAAATGTAAAATAAAACATGGATGTCAACAAACCCTTAGAATAGAAAATCTATATAGATAAATGGCTATAATAGTGCAGACATCAGATGTATAAAATATTAAAATTATCCTATACAATGTATGGGTTGTGTAAAATGCGGAGAAGAAAAATAACCTATGAAAGTATTGTATAAAAAAACCATCGTTACGACATTATATCAAATGTACTTATATTTCAAGAAGGACAGAAACAAGAAACAGAGAGGTAATTGATCCTATCATATAAACATCAGTAAATTACTCTGTCAAACCCTTCATAACGAAAGGTAACAGAGAAGCTCTCGCGTGCAAGTAATTTAAGGGTCGGCGGAATAATGTGATCACGCCAAGGGTTTACCTTGAGTAAAATAAAAAAAGACACTTCCAAAAATCCGTAATAAAAGGAATGAAGTGGGTACAAGGTTTAGGACTACCTGGAACCTTCAAGGCACGTTGCGAGGTCCAGGGTGCCTCTTATTTGCCACCAGAATTTCGGCAACATTATGTCTAGCCCAAAAACAACAACAGGTAGTAAGCAAAGCTACTAACAGAAATACCCTCGAGCAAGATGAAAATCTTTGCAAAACAAAAAAAAATCATAGGAAAAACCCCAAAGATTACTTGTTAAACTCGGCATGCATGGAGGTCGGAATCATGAATTTCATTTAGAGAAAACAATGGAAATAACACTATCACTTGTCAATAAGACTTCAACCATATAACTTTAGATGAGAATTATTTAGAAAAATCAGAGAAATAAGTGAGAAGAGTTTCCTTCACAGACAAAATTACCCTAGTACAGATGCAAATCTGGAAAGGAAAATGAAGAAACAAGGAATTAGCTCTACATGCCTGGACTGTAGCATGACCTCTGTGAAAATTTATGCAAGTAATCAATCAGAGGAAAGAAATTAGAAGGTAGAGTGACCACCTGGAAATTTTCATGCCGCAATGCATGAGAAAGATAATTACAAATAAAATAAATAAACATTTAAGCTGAATCCATAAATAACAATACAAGGAGTATACTAGAAGAGATGGGTTACCAGCCGAAACGAAGATCCTAAAACAAAAAATTCAGAGCTAGCAATCATAATAGAGTCAAGTTGCAAATGAGAGGGAGTCTAGCACTTAGGGTTCAGGTGGTTACACTAAACTCTTCGACTGGAACCATGATCGTTAGATCTATGGTTACCTAGAACAACAGTGGGCACAAAGATCCATGGTATTAATTAATTGCTTCTAGCTGCCAGCCACCCGCAAGGACAGGTAACCATATCCTTTATAAAAACTGATAATTTCCACCTTAATTATTTAATGAGTGATTCTCCGCTTGTGGTTGATATGCTGTCAGTGAATATGTATGCCAACAAACAAATATTTTTAAAAATGTCTAACTAAGTCATAATGCATTATATGCACAATACCATAGGAGATTATTATTATGCGATTGTAACTTATAATTTACCAATCGGACCCAGGTAAGATGTACATAATAATTTCCATATTGTATGGTGTGAAATTAAAATAATGACGAGTCTAATAAAATATTATGACAGATGGCATAAAATTCTGATGGAGTAATAATAATAATTTTTTTTTTATGGTGTAAGTTTAGTAGTGGTGACAATGGTATCAGACCATTTTTCACACACTGGGCAGGATTGGGCCAACTAACTCTGGGTGACTTTCAATTTTGTTAATTTCGTGCATAGGGAGTGACAGTCATTATTGATAAGGTAATGAGGAGAAGATCCATATAAAAACCACCGAGAATTACAGAAGATATCCATTCCCATCCTAATCCAAAAATTAACTCATAAATGTGGGTAGAATTGAGTGTGGATAAGCACCAAAAAACTAGTAGGTTACTGGAAGAACAACATCATTAGAGAAACCGATTGTTATACACAATACAACATCTACGAACAGAAACTATTCATGTATGAAGCGACAATGAAAGGTTTATGATGGAACAAGAGAGGATACTCAAGATTCTCTTGGATAAGCAGAATCATCCTACAACACAACCTAGTCCAGAAACGAACACCCATGAAGAAGGAGAACAACAAAATAAATTTAATGATAATATGGAAGGGACTTTTGCTCAACGAAGTAACAAAAATAGAAGCTATAGTGAAGCAGATTCTGGAACTGCTTCAGAACAACAAGATATGAAGAAACATAACGTAGATTTACAAGGTGAATTTCAAAAAATTAAACCTCCTACCTTCAATTGAGAGGTTGAGGAAGTAGATGAAGCATGGAAAATTAACATGAATAAATATTTTCAATTCTATGAATATAACATAAAGCTCAAATCTCACTTGGCTATTTATCAGTTGTGGGAAACCACCACATTATGATGGGAATAGGTGAAAAACATGTGTGCAATTGAAGACCAAAATGTGACTTGGTATGAGTTCCAGCAGTATTTAAGGATAAGTACCTATCGGAGCGATTTTATGATGAAAATTTAGAAGAGTTTTATGATTGAAGGTTGGGTCAACTGTCGATGGATGAGTTCATCACTAATTTTACCTCTTTGTTAAGAAGCATACCATACTTGAGAGATTGAAAAGAAAAGGTACAGTGATTCTTGAGCATCTTGCCTGCTCACATCAAGGAAATGATCAAATTTTTAAACCCAAAAACTATGGATGAGGTGATACGAAAATTAGGTATGTGCTATCAGTAGTCGAATGCAAAAGGTGAAGTTGGCAGAAGTTGGCCACCAAAGAAAGGGCAGAAAGTTCACTTGAATTTTAAAAAATGTAGACCAGGAATTTATAAAAATGTTGTGAGGAATTCAACAAATAAGAAATTTGGGAAAAACCAGTAAAAGCCTAAATGGGCACTTGAAGAACGACCTACTCAAGCATCCAGTAGGTCACACCTTGTGCAGTCCTAGAAACCACCATTACAATGTTGGGGATGCAGTGAGGCACATTACTTTAATAATTTCCCTCACTGTGGAAGAAACAAAGTTACAACTAACTTGCAAGAGGCATCTATAGTAAGGGATGTTGCACGAAACATACAAAGAATCAATGCTACACTAGAGGATCGACAAGCGAATTTCTAGCCAACCATGATAGAACTGCAAAGTAAGTTATATTCCCAAATTTTTTCCATTTTGGTTGATAATGGTGCCATTTTAAGTTATATAAACCCTCGAGTAGTTGAAAACTGTAAACTGCAAAGCCAAAAATTTAAAAGTCCCTAATTGGTACAATTGGGTACGAGAGAAAAGAGAAGAGTTAATGCTAAAGTCTTGGATTGTATCTTGAAATAGGAAGACAACATATAACTATAGAATTGAATATTATACCTTTGGGTTTCTATGATATTATTTTGGGAATCGATTGGTTAGAGATACACTGGTCACTGGTAGATTGCAAAGACAAAATTATCCATTTTAAGTCTGAAGATGGTACTCGTCAAGAATTACAAGGAATTAAGAAACCCCTTCAATTGCGCCCCATCACAACATCTCAGCTAAGTAACTGCATTAGGAAGGGATGTCAACTTTATGCTATTGAGGTGGGGCTTACTAACTCCAAAGGTAAGAGCCTTATGCTATAAAATATTCTAGTTGTTGAGGATTTTATGGACTTATTTCCTAAAAATATTCCAAGATTACCCCCAAAAAGAGATATTGATTTTACTATTGAATTACTACCTGGAGCAACACCTATATCATGAGTGGCATACAATATGAGTTTTCCTAAGTTGACAGAATTAAAAATGAAGTTGCAAGAACTATTAGAAAAAGGGTATATTCGACCAAGTGTGTCCCGTTGGGGAGCACCGATGATGTTCATTAAAAATAAAGACGAAATGATGTGAATGTGCATGGATTACCGAAAAATTAATAGGCTGACTTTCAAAAAAAAATATCCATTTCCATGTATAGATGGTCTTTCTGATCAGGTAGAAGGAGAAAAAGTGTTCTAAAAAATTGACCTGAGATCTGGGTATCACCAGATACAGATTAAGGATGAGGACATATCCAAAAAAAAAAAATCGTACGAGGTACACACGCTACAATTTTGTTGTACTATCATTCATATTAAGTAATGCACTGGTGATATTCATAAGTTTGATGCATGTAATATTTCAGCCATTTATGGATAAATTTGTTTTAATTTTTATTTATGATATACTGATATACTCTAAAAATATGGAAGAACACCAAGAGCATTTACGCTTAGTGTTGAAAATGTTGTGGGAACATCAGCTCTACGCAAAATTTAGCAAACATGATTTTTACAAAGAACAGATACAATATCTGGGCCATGCAATATCTGCTGAAGGGATATCGGTAGATCTTGAAAATATAAAAAAAATTATGGAATGGAGAGTTCCCAGAAATGTGGCAGACTTGCGTTTTTTCATGGGCCTAGCCGCTTACTACAGGTGACTCACCAAAGGTTTCTCCAAGATAGAATTTTCCATTAATTCCTTGTAGCAAAAGGGGTGAGTTTTTAAGTGGACTAATGAATTTCAAGCCAATTTTAATGATTAAAGGAACTATTAACTATTGCCCCTGTGTTGCGAGTGGCTAACTCAAATAGAGAATTTGAAGTCTGCACAAATTCTTGTAAGGAAGGGGTGGGAGCAGTATTGACACATGATGGAAAGGTGATAGCATATGAATCCATAGAGCTAAAGGACCATGAGCATCGATACTCTTCTTATGCTTTAGAGTTGACAATGAGAGTGCATGCTCTCCAGTTTTGGAGACATTACTTGTTGGGGAAAAGGTTTGTGGTAGGAACTGACCATAGTAGCTTGACCAATTACTTTAAAAAGTGCAATTCTAATTTATGTCAAGCAATATAAAATGCATTCCTATGTGAATTCGATTTTGAAATTCAACATGTAAAAGGTAAAGAGAACCACATAGCTAATGCTTTCAGAAGGAAACTACACTGCATCTATGAACTCAAGTTTAATCAAGCATAATTTATCTTCGAGGAGAAAATAAGGGAGGCAAAAAAGAGAGACCCTGAGTTCAAATATTATGGCAGCAATAAAGTGATAAAATAAAAGGAAATCAATCTCATTATGGAATTAATGATAAAAAAATCTTATTATTTTGAGGGAAGATATGTATTCCAAACTACATGAGCTTGAAGGTGTTGATTTTAGATGAATATAATTGGTGTTCTTATCCTGGACACCCCGAATACTTGAAGATGTTTACAACAATTATAAAGTACTAATTATAGCCTAGAATATGTAAAAAAATTGCTGAATATTTGACTAAATGTTTGGAGTGTGAGCAAGTTAAGCTGGAGCACCAACATCCAACAGGATTGCTTCAACCCATTCCTATACCAGAATGGAAGTGGCCATTCCTATACCGGAATTGAAGTGGGAAGTCATATCCCTTGATTTCATCATAGTTCTATTGAGAAGAAAAATACACAATGATTCAATTATGGTGGTGGTGGACATACTAAAAAAGGCAGCTCATTTCATACATATTGAGTTGACTTAAAAGACTGTATACATTATTGATATCTTCATGGGGGAAATATTTAGGCTGCATGTCATTCCAAGAATTTTCATCTAAGATCGAGATGTAAAATTCACCTCAGCTTTCAAGAAAGCACTATTCACTTGTTTAGGGACACATATCCAGTTTAGTACGACCTACCATCATCAAATGGATGGAAATACTGAAATGGTGAATCAGATATTATAATACATGCTATGCATGTATGTGATGAAAAAACCCAAAAAGTAGGAAGAGTATTTATATCTGGTCAAATTCTCCTACAACAAAGGATACCAGGAATCCCTCAATATGAGTCCTTTTGAGGCATTGTATGGCAGACAATGCCGAACCCCCATAAACTGGAGTAGTCCGGAAACCAAATTGATGATTGGACCAAACATGCTAGAGGCAATGGAACGGGAGGTGAGAAAAAATAGACAGAATTTAAAGGCAGCCCTGGATAGGTAGAAGATATATGACGATTGAAAAAAACCTTTCGAGAATTCGAAGAAAGTGATCACTTGTATGTAAAAATTAAACCCAAGAAAAGCACCTTAATGTGGAATAATTGTGCCAAATTGGCTCCCACATACTGTGGACCTTTCCAAATTTTGGAATGGATAGGGTTGGTGGCTTATCGACTCGCTTTGCCTAGTCATATATTAGTACATAATGTGTTCCATGTATATTTACTGAAGCGATACATACATGACCCCAAGAATGTGACACACTAGCAGAGAGTAAATGTAAATTATGTTTACATTATGACTTCCAGAAAAGAAGGGTTCTTAATTAATTAATTATAAAAATATGTTGTTTGCAGGTAGAACTAGGAAGTGAATTTCTGGTAGAACCTTAGTGTATTCTCCATTAGAGAGAAATAATGCTTCGGAGGTGAGTCATCCCCCAATTTAAGGTGAAATAGAAACACTTTAGCCCCGAGGAGGCTACTTGGGAGGATGAAAACTCTGTTCGAGAGACATATCCTGAAATGTTTGTGTAATGAAGTAAACACCGAGGACGATGTTAACCTCTAGTTGGGGAGGATGTAACATTGCGTTTTATTTTCAGATTTTGTTTAAAATACATTTACTGATACATTTTAATTGTTAAGTGAAAGGATAATTAACAAATGTGGTTATTCATTAATATATAAAAAAACAAACTTGAGTTTTAATTCATGAATATAAAATTACATTGAGTAATTTATTATCTATATCATAAAAAAATTCCAAGATTCCAGAGTAAAATAAAGAGGTGGTTTCTGACATTTACCTTCCCCAAGAGGATAAAAGGAAATTCTGAGAAGGGGAAGGGGTTTTGTTTTCGAAAGAAGAAACAGTTTTACAACAACATGTTGTGAAGAAAAAGAGTTTTCCATAACTGGCAGATTACCAATGGAGCTCTGTAACTGATAGAAGGGTAGACTGGACAAAGGTCCTAAGGTCTAACTTTTGACAAGAAGCTTGCTATATAGACTGTGGTGTGGATCACGAGGGGAGAAGAGGATGTGACTGCATCTCTCAAGGTTGGGTGGTGCCATTACTTAATCGAGAACACTGAGATAAGTATGTAGAATTTATTAGTCCGGTTTGATATAAAGAGAAGGAAAATTGCATTTTAAGTTATTGTAATGGTATTATTTATTATCTATATTATTTAGAATAAATGTTGATTTCCATCTACTTTGGAATAGGTGATAACTCTAGTACTAGACCAAATAGCAAGAATTATTGTAATAGAAATAAATTTAAATTTCTTGTTGTTTAAAGTACTGTAATCTATCCCTACTCTAATATATGTACAGATAGAGAGTATAAAGTAGTATTACAGTTATAATAAACAAAAAATTAAATATTATATAATGAGCTCTTCCAGTAACCACAATTGTTAAGTTATGAGTACATATTATTGAGCAAAAGAAGAAACTTTTGATTGTATGAAAACGGTAGTATTGCACAAAGAAAAATTGAGAGTAAAATTATAATTGAGAAGACATGAAGATTGTAGCTAGTAACCATAATCAGAAAAACTTATAACATTCTGTATAAGGAATATAAGCGGGCACAGAGGTTTAGAAGCTAACCTCATAACTATAGGGCATGGATCATGGTCCCCTAGCTAAGAGGTCTTACTGTACAAGTGAACACATATTTCTTACGAAATTTAAATAAGAGTTGGAAGGCTTAAAAGGAATAATATCCAAGGAAAAATTATACATAGTTCTAGAAGCCCGAATAATCAACACATAGAAGTAAAACACTATCTCGAGATTGGAAACATAATAGGAATGTAAAATAAGACCCAGATGTCAACAAACCCTAAGACCAACGTACTGAATAGAAAATCTATATAGATAATTGGCTATAAGAGTGCAGACACCAGATACATAAAAAAATAGAATTATCCTATACAATGTATCGGTTGCGTAAAACGCGCAAAAGAACAATAACCTTTGAAAATATTGTATAAAAAAACAACATTACAACATTAGGTCAAATGTCCTTATTTTCGAAGAAGGACAAAAATAGAGAGGTAATCGATGTTATCATATAAACCTTAGTAAATGACTGTGTCAAACCCTTCATAATGAAAGGGAACACAAAAGCTCTCACATGCAAGTAGCTAAAGGGCCAGAGGCCAAACCTGATCGCACAGAAGGTTTACCCTTAGTAAACTAAAAAAATACACTAGTAGAAAACCATGAGAAAAGGGTGTGAAGTGGGTACAAGGTTTAGGCCTACCCGAAACCTTGAAGGCACATTGTGAGATCTGGGGTGCCTCCTCTTTGCCACCAGAATTTCAACAACATCGTGTCTAGCCCAAAAATAACAAAAGACAGTAAGTGTAGATACTAATAGAAATACCCTCTTACAACAGTAAAGTCTTTGCAAAACAAAAAAAAATAATCATAGGAATAACCTTGGAGATTCCCTGTCAAACTAGGCATGCATGGAGGTCGGCATCATGAATTTTGTTCAGAGAAAATAATGGAAATAACACTATCACTTGTCAATAAGACTTCGACCATCTAACTCTAGAAGAGAATTATTTAGAAAAATCAGAGAAAGAAGTGAGGAGAGTTTCCCTTACAGACGAAATTACCCTAGTTCAAACACAAATCCGAAACGGATATTGAAAAAGTAAGGAATTATCTCTCAATTCCTGGACTGCAGCGTGACCTCTGTGAAATTTTATGCAAGTAATCAGTTAGAGGAAATAAATCCAAAGGTAGAATGACCACTTGGAAATTTCCATGCTGCAATGCAGGAGAAAGATAATTCCAAATAAAAGAAATACAAATTTAAGTTGAAGCCATGAAGAACAATACAATAAGTATAGTGGAAGAGACGGGTTACCTACCGGAACGAAGAGAAGGAAGCAAAACATGCAGAGCTAGCAATCGTAACAAATCCAAGTTGCAAATGAGCGGGAGTGTGCCGCTTAACGTTTGGGTGGTTACCCTAACCTCTTCGACCAGAATCCTCACCTTTAAACCCAGGGTTACCCAGATAAACAGTGGGCATGAGGATCCATTGCATTAAATTTTTTCCATGTACAAACCACCAACAAGGACAAATAACCAAAAACTTTATAATAATTGATAATTTCCACCTTAATTATTTAATAGGTGATTGTTGACTATGGTTGATCCGCTGTTAGTGCATATGTATCCCAATAAACAAATATGTTTTTAAAAGTCTAAGTCATAATGTATTATATCCAAAGTACCATAAGGGATTATTATCGTGCCATTGTGTCTTAGAATTTACCAATCTAACCCAAGTAAGAAGTACATAATAATTTCCATATTATAAGCTGTGAAATATTCAAATAACAATGAGTCTAATACAATACTATAACAAATGGCATAATATTCAGATGGAGTAATAGTAATTAAATTTTATTGTGGCGTAAGTTTACTATTGGTGGAAATTTGCGAGTAGCACTGATTTAAAATTTAAATGATGTTGGAGCACACAAAGAGTGAATTCCAGAATGGGCCCTATAAATATTTACAGTAAAAAGTCAACCAAAGTTGCTTACTCTTAATTGTAGAAGTTTATATTAAATAGTTTTCTGGACTGATATGAACTTAAGAACTGAAAGATAGCCCACACCACCAAAAACTCATCAATCTCATTGAAAACACCGATACGACTTCAAGCTCTCGCTCATGGAAGGGACTTGCTGCCATGCAACTCACCTTTTTTAAATAGTTTTTGATATGATAGGGATGTTATTTAAATAATTTTTTTAATATTCAAATAATTTATTTAAATATTTTCAAATGGGTTGTCTTCCAAAGGAAAGTGTGCTTATGGAAAGGTGCATAATGAAAATTAACAACTCAGATGAAATTCTTTCTTCCAATGACCACTCTGAGGCATTAATTAATTTTTTTTTTCAATTTTTCCTTATAATTTCACATTCTCGGAACGTCGGCCCTGCTTTCCATAGCCATTTCAAATTTTCCAACATTTCTTAATATCATATATTTAATTATTTTTTCCACTTTTTCTGATGTACTTTATTTAAACAAGGTATATTGATGAGTAATTTTTTTTTTTTTTTTTTTTTTAATTGTGCTTCATATTTGGAATTTTTCATTTTATTTATACATCCTTTTTCTTTTTAATTTAAAAGATATATAATTTTTTAATTTAATATATTACCTTTTTTCACATTTTGTAATTTTCCGTAGAATACTTCCGTTTTTTAATCTAAAAGCTATACATATTTTTTATTAAACAATTTTGTTATTTTAAAACTTTTTTTAATAGTTTCTAAAAACAATTTTTTTAATTAATTGATGAATTAAAAATATTATATTTATATATAATTAAAATTTAATTTCTTATATTGTTATATTTAATTTCATATTTTTATTTAAGCATTATATTACATCGTATTTGAAAACAATTTCCCTAGATGCCACTGTTTACTATTGTTGACCATCAGATTTATTGATAGACAATTGAAAATTTTTCCACCATTATATTTCATTGTTTTGTTTTAACTATTAACCAGATCTTGATTTTTACAACCTTTTAACTTATTAATCTTTAAAATAATTATAACTAATAAAAATAATGTAGATATATTTCCAGTTTCATTTGTAGTTTGAAATTCTTTAGGTCATCATAGCTTCACAATGGATGGAACCGCAACCTTCGAACCTGGTACCTAGTTTCTTCGTAGCAAAGTCAATCTCAAAGCCTATGAATTCATTTTCGTTGGACACGCAGAGGGGAATTTTTTTTCCCCACTCTCTAGGTTCTTTTTCTTGATCATGTTTTTGATAAGATGATCTAGCTAAATTTCACTGGTTGATTGGTTCTGTGACTTTATTAACCTCTAATTGTAATCGATCTTGTGACCAATTTTGTCAAATTATGTAGACTGTGAAAATAATTTTGCAAATGAATTGTTTATGGTGGGAGATATTGTCGAAAAATATTACAATGATCCATTCATGCAAGGATGACAAATGGATGATGTGGAAATATTTGTCCATTTGGTCATCAATAAGACAATAAAAGAAATGCACATCAGCAGGCGAGTCTCAGAAATTTCAGTCCATTTCACACGAGATCATAAAATCTAAATTCATTTAATTAAATAAAAACAATATATCATTTTTTCCTCGTGTTACTATAGACTTTGATTAAGACACTTGGCACACAAAATATTTTAGTCCAGAAAAACTTACCTAATTGTTGTTTTGCATTGTATTTAAGAAAATATACCACTGGACCTGCAAAAAATCATGAGACACAATGGGATGAATGTCGATGTTTAGTGCTTTTCCTCTAGGAGGGACAACAATCGTTGTGAAATCCGAGTGACAAAATTTCAAATTCAATATCGGGATGTTAAATTTGTGTTTGCAATAATTACAATGTTGTTCTAAGAATTCGAAAGTCTCCACATATGTCTTGTAAGTAAATGAAAACTTGCAGGATTTTTGATAGTCTTTGATTTTCCTTTGATCTTTCCAGAAAAATTAGAGATACTCTTTAACATTTGACCTAAATTTTTATTTCCTATTCAATGCTAGTGTTCAAGGTTAGAGGCATTTCATGGAGCTAGTGGGCTGTATAATTACAATCCTAACATCCCTTGTGGTGTAGGGTCAACAGTTTCCTGTAAAAATCATGCCCAATATTTCAACAGGGACGGAAACCATTTGACGAATGCTGCTTATCGCCAATTTATTTTTTGGAGGCACCTTCATAACTCCCCCACTTCACACTCTATGTAGTTGTGACTAAATTAGAATATCCAATAAAATCGAGAAACTATATGCGGTCATTTCACTTCTTTAAATGTCTTCCTTGAGGTTGATGTGTGCTATGTCATAGGATCGTTACAATCAAAATAACTTAAATTTAATAGATGACTTCGATAATCTGCTCAATGGAAAATTGCTCAGTGAAGAAATCCTGGCGAAACTGGGCTAAGGGATCTCGATGGATTTTCAAATTGTTGCTACTCAGAACGTTAAACAAATCTGACTCCACTCCTTTCTGTATATTATATTCCCATCATGCATATCTGAGGTTCTCATTTTCAAATCATAACAAATAATATCGCACCATGACTCGAGTTGGAGGTACCTTTCCCACTCTTTATAAAATAGTTTTTAAAAACCGAATAAACATGTGAGCCAAATGCAGTTTCTCATTTATCAGTTTCAACATAGTTTTGTTTAACTTGTCTACTTTATTATATGGATATTTCCACTTGTTTTTTTGTTTTAATTATACTATTATTATTTTAATAAGAGAAGCATTAAGTTGAAAAGGATGTTAATAATTCTCTTATTTTTTCACATATATAGGTTCTTTATAATTATTATTTATTTGTCTTTCATTATCAAATGTAGTATTTTTATTTATTATATATATAGATTGATATGGATTTAATATTTTATTTACGTTAATTTTTTTTTTCAATGTGCTTCTCCTTTTCAGTACAGTGATCTATATTTATGATTCCTCCCGAGGCAGGCTATTAGGGATTTGATATTTCATTAACCATATTTTTATTTCCTAAATAAACATTAGGTAAAAAGTTGAAAGTATTTTTTAAATATATTTTATTTTATTCATCACAAATTTGATTGGTTCTTTACGAATTTCTCTTGTTGTGTAATCATATAAATGCGCCTTCACCATCAATTGGTAGACCCGAGCATAGTAAAAACTGTGTGTGTTGAACTAATAAGACTAACATAATTACCCCACGGTAACTGGCCCTAGTCTGCCATTATAATCAAATTGCGAGATTTCTCCAATGACTGAAGCGCAGAGATGGAATTCTTCCAAGTATAGATCCGAGGAACTTATGAGTATCGAATTCAAGTGGGTGAATCAAAAGGAGGAAGAGAAGAAATAGGAAGCCGAACGATTAACTATAGGTTCAAGTTTCCTGTTCAAAACTCTTTGGAATGTGTGAATATGTGTTTTACTTAACAACAATTAGAAACTATCGAATTCAAGTTGGTGGATGAAAAAGAGGAGAAGAAATAGGAATATGAACTAGAGGTTGTGTGCGCCAAACTCTTGGAATATGTGTTGTATTTAACAAGAAGTAGGATCCACCAGCGTTTGATATATTTGGTTGGAGTTTGATGTTTTAATGAAATAATCAATTAAACATATCACCAGGTGAAGCATAAGATCCACATGTACAAGACATAATTTCCTTCTCAGTTAAAAGCACCTAGATTTTTTTTTATTTAATGTATATACATCGCATATACTAATTATTTTTAAATTTAAAAAATATAAAAATGATATGTTTCCCTCATTGCTATCCTAAAAAGAGCGCACATTTTCTAAAAAATCCCATCTACAATAATGAACCTATGGTTCAGTTTGTGATTTAACCACAAAAAAATTTACATAATAATAATTTGACTATTGTTTCAATAAATAAAAAAATTATTAAAAAAAATATTTAAAAAAAAATGATCTACAATAATGAACCTATGGTTTGGTTTGTGATTGTAACATACACTTATAACCTCACATGAAAATGCAAGGAGTTTACCCACGTTTAACTATCCAAATCACTATTAAATATTCTTTACTAATCATTAGATAGAATGTTCACCAGTTCCTAGTGTAACCTTTATATAAGAATAGTAAGTTGCTTAACCATTAACAATTGTTATTGTAGTATATTAACATAAAACTGTATAATGTAACCTTGCATTCATTTCATTATTCATGTAGTCATCACATAATTGACATTATGAACTTCTCAACAAGAAAGAAATCAACATCATCAATCTGACACAATAATCAATCACATCATTGAACATCAATATACCCTGGAAACCCCATAGGGTGAAAAACATCAAATATTTAATTAAATCAAATGCTCATGATGGTGCTCACGCCTCACTCAATGGCTTATAAGGTAGACCATCCCTTAACCATTGTTATAAATATTTACAAGAAAATATACAAATATCTTACTTAAAGCCATTAATATAATTATGATAACATTTACCCATTAATCTTCATATATTCATATCTTGGTGGCATGGATGTACCTACAATGGATTATCATACATTGGACCATCCTGCAGCTCACGCACATCTACATAAACCATTAATCATTTACCTGCCACCATGTTAAGAATAATATTTCTTTTGTACAAGTTAACATCATTTCCTGCTAATGTTGTTTTCAACATACATTGATGTTAAAATTCATAAAGTATTAAACAACCCATTCATAAATCTATACTAGTGATACTTCTCCATCTACTCATGTACATTCATGACATGAAAGTAAAATATCTTGACATGCTCCCTTTAACTGCACTGCATATGTGCTAGTTATAAGTAATCATATTTACTAATATTTCCTTCGCATAAGCACACATTCCTGCAAGACAATAGCTACATTTCTACAAGACAATAGCTACATTTGCTAAGAATTTCTTTTGACAATAGCTGCATGCTCCCTTTAACCGCACTACCTATGTGCTAGTTATAAGCAATCACATTTACTAATATTTCCCTCGCATAAGCACACATTCCTGCAAGACAATAGCTACATCTGCCAAGAATTTCTTTAGAAGAAACTGATACATCATTTACGATCTTCGTGCATGAGATTTACATAAGTTTAATGCAAATAACTAACCCTTAAGCTATTACTTGCACATGTAAATAAAGCTAACACAACAAATGTCACTCCTATGCATGCGAATGTATATAGTTTCCAAAAGAGTATTCCCAAATCGTGAATGCGATTTACATAAGTTTAATGCAAATAACTAACCCTTAAGCTATTACTTGGCGCATGTAAAGAAAGCTAACACAAAAAAATTGCTCCTCTGCATGCCAATGTATATACTTTCCAAAAGAGTATTCCCAAACAAATGCTTAACATAGTAAAGCATACAAATACATGTCTTATTTTTCAAATATTATACTAACATTACCCATATATATATTCCAAGGAAACCAACACATTAATATGGGTTTTATGGATTTAATCCGTCTTCTTTTCCAAAGAATATTTCCCAATCTAGGCTAACTAAACATGCTATCATGTCCAGCATACAAATGTATATTCTTTGCAGTGAAATATAATACAAATATATCATGCATATACATGATCTTGTTTCGAAAGAAACTAACATAATAATTATGATATCATAAAGTAATCATATGTAATTTTTTTAAAAATAAATATAGCTCAATAAATCTTCTATCCATGCAAAGAACCTTGTTTCTTTATAATTCTACTTGCAAGTTTCTCATGTTTGGCTTCCAATAATTATCATAGATAACCTCTTTTATGAATAAAAACTAGGGAACACTAACAAGGTTAACTTAACCTTTAATACACCTAAATCAAGAAGTTGACATAATTCATCTAGCCATGTAATCTTTTAAAGATGTTATTCTTTTCAAGCAAGAAAACATATATAGAACAACATAATCATTTCCAAAAAAAATATTATGAGAAAATAACATGGGTTCTTCATGACTTCTTTTCCAAGAAAAACTTATTAACATATTTCCTAGCCCATGAAATATCTTCAAGAATTACCCTCTTTAATCTATATTCATTTTCAAGAAATAACTTTGATGTCCTTAAGTAGTAGAGTAAGTTTATCTTTTACCATGGTATATCCCTAAGAAAAATATATTTCTAGAAGATTAAAACTAGTACCATATTTTACCATAGTATATCTTTAAGAACAAACATGGCTAGTTTTCATATAACAATTCATATGAAATATTTTATTTTCTTTCCAGAAAATGGGTAAAAGATTCAAAAGTAAACTACTATTTTTTTTAAAGAGACAAACCATTCATATCTTTCTTTCTCCAAAAAAAAAAGCATAGTTACTTATCTCGATAGTCCATAAGCCCTTCCTACTTGAACTTTCGTTTATTAAATAGAGAGGCCACAATTATGATTTGGTGACTGTTCACCATTAACAGTACCACCTCGTACCTCATTTGTTTTTTCTGCATAATGGTGGCTGCAAGTGGAATGTCTCACAACGTCTCACAACAGTTGTTGTTTTTCGCAAGAAAAGCTACATACATAAGTAAATGTCCCTCAAATGCTAAAACTAACAACTTTCTTTCCTGTGGCCCAAGAATGGACCGAAACCCAACTTTCTTTCTTGTGACAAAAGAATGGACTGAAACCCTTTGGATCTTGTTCTATTTTTTTGCAATATGAGAAATTATTCACTAGAAACACCATGGAATTGGAAATCCAACCACTCAATATGCCGACCTAACCCTTGTAAGGATGACACCACTAATCAAGTTTTCTTTCTTGTGGCCAAAGAATGGACTGAAACCGATCTTCTTCTATTCATTTTGAATCCGAGTAATTATTCACTCGCAACTCCATGGAAATGGAATTCCAACCACTCAATCTGTTGACCTAACCCCTGTAAGGATGAAACCCCTCATCAAGTTGAAGGTTCTTGATTAAGTAAAAAAAATATTTCCCTCAATTGGAACGACTTCTATGATGATTTGTAACTGTCAAAACTTAAGTTTGTAACTATCGAAACTTAAATACTTCTTGAAAAATAATTCCATTAATATAATAATATATTTCAATAACGAAAAAGGTAAAAACGTGGCTCTATGGATGTTATAGTGATTTAACCACACAAAAATTTACATAATAAAAATTTGGCTATTGTTTCAATAAAATAACCATTATTAAAGAAAAACAATTTTCATATGCAATTTTCAATTTACTTATTCTTTGTAAGATAAGAAGAAGGAACCTTCAAATAATTTCATCCTAAAATAAATATTAAATTTCACATGCATAACTGATAATATTTTAAAATAATGATAATGTCGTGTCAATGCAATTCTCTTTACAATTTCAGAGATGATGTTCTTAAAGGAAACATTGGATATATTGAACATCATTAAATCCATTTCACTAGAGTTTCCAACCAAAGTTGCATACTTTACACCAAAAGTTATGAATAATTGGGACGTGATGTCTTGTTGATTTTCATCTAATACGAGACGATGTCTAAAATTTTTAAGGTTGGGATGAAAATTTATATTTTGAAAGATAATCATCATATTAGTCATAAATTACTATTATTTTATTTAGCTTACATAATGTAATGTACTACCTATGTTTTTCGAAAATATATGAGATATTTTCTATTGGAACTTGAAAGACCAACTTTGAAGATTAAGAGACAATATATGTTGGAAAGGTTATTTCTTACATGGTTATATTTTATATTTTACTTTTCTATTTTAATATCAATGTTTTCATTCCAAATTTTAAATATTCATGTTATTATTTGATGTAAATAACTTTTTTACATTTATTCATTATGCTTTTAAAGTTATTTTTGCATTTTAATATTAATATTTTCATTTCACAATACATAGATTACTTTTATTTTTTTATATAACTAATTAATTTAATTTCTATTATTTACTTTTGAATTTTAATGTAAATGTCTTCATTTAACATTATATAGATGGGTTTTATTTTCTTATGTATATAATTAATTTACACTTAATCACAATGTTTTTGTTTTTATTTTAGATTATGTAAATGTTGTAGGAGGGAGTTTCCTCTGAAATTTTGATTTGTCTTATTTAAATTAGTTTTTTTAATTGTATATATGAATTGAGCATCCTAAAAAATCCTTAGGGATTTTCGATTGTGCATGGGTTAGTAATTGAGTCTATAATTTCAATGAATTCTTGTTACACCAAAAAATCCACCAAAAACCCATTCAAAAAAATCACATTAAAAACAACTCAAATATTTTAATCCAAATTTTGTTCTTTTAAGTATATAATTAATTTACTTTTAATCACAAATTTTTTACATTCATTTGAAATTATGTAAATATTTTCATCCAATTAAATATTTACTCTTTACATTTAATCAATATATTTAATGAAAACAACATTTTGATTTATGATAGTTATGACTTTAAGGAATATATAAATATTTTCTTCGCAGTATGTGTAATTTAACTGTTTTTCTTTCTAATGAAATCACCTCAAATTTTTGTCAACACTTTTAGTATACTTATGACATCTAGTCTACTTATGACATGATGTCATAAAGCATAAACGTGACATCTGTCCAAATAGTTTATCTGTTTAGCACTAGTTTTTTCTTTTTCAACACTTTTAGTCTACTTATGACATCTAGTGTACTTATGACATCATGTCATAAAGAATAAACATGACATCTATCCAAACAGTTTATCTGTTTCGCACTAGTTTTTTTTAGTAGAAAAAACATTCTGGTAAACAATTCATATTTATCATTGATCGTGAAAGATCATGTTCAAATTACAATATAATAATGAGCTCATAAGAGCCAGTAAGAAAGAAAGTCATATGATCAGGCATCTAGTTGCCGATCCATCCCAATGCGAGGGAGATAACAACATCCATCATCCGCATGAGTCCAAGATTGGTTTACAAATGATTGAAACGGACAACATAGCAAGATATAACAAAATAGACACAATATAATTACCACCACATCGATCCAATTAGAAAACCTGAGGCAAAAGAGAAATATGTACAGAGGTTGCATCATATAAGAAATATAAATACTATATCTAGGAAAATATACATAAATATATCTATAAAGTCTTATAAGAATTGAATAGTGCAATAATTCACCCTCCAGAATCACATCGTTCTGCCTTTCTTGATAAAACATGCTCGCTTGATGTAGACTACGAAATAGGAAATTCTTGATAGTCCATTCTGTTGTGTGAGATCTGAAAAGTCCCATAAGGGACCCTCAAACCCCTTTTAGATAATGAATCTTCATGGGAATTGAGCTCCTTGTATATATGCTGGATGGAAAATTCCTTAAACTTGCCCCGTAAATACCTTATCCTATCCATCCATCAGAAACCATCATAGTTTGAAATGCAGATTTTGTCACTGATACCATGAGCAATATACTTGGAATCACCATTTTCATTTATCAGTTTTGACATCTGGCCACAGACACCATTTTCAATCGATTGAGTGGGAATTATCTGGATGTTGTGGCAATTTCAGCAGTGGGTGGCACCGTTATATGACAGAGTGGTAATTTCAGCTGAGTCTGTCCAGGATTATTATGTAGTCTGGTTTGCTGGTGAATGCATTAGCAATGTTAACGGTGGTCCCAAAGGTTTTGGTTGGTAGCAATTGATGGGAATGATAGTTGCACTTATTTCATCGTTTTAAATTTTCATCTACCATCCAATACACTGAATTTCATGAGTATTTATGAGCAAAAGTTAAAACCTAATTGTAATCCCGGACTTTCCGATATAAAGCAATTACAGTCAGATTCTCTTTATGATTTTAATTTTTCATCCACCATCTCAGACACTCTATGAATTTCATGGGTATTTATAAGCAAAGGTTAAGCCCTAATAGCAATACTGGACTTTGGGGTACAAAGCAAGCTCTGGATAATGATGTAGGAGAATTAGACTCAGAAAATCATTTGTATTTTAATAGATATAGGGCTCTTGTTTTTTCAAAAGAATATTGGTTTCTTATGTAATTATTAATGTTTTGGAGTGACATTTAAAATAGGAATTGATTAAATATTGAGAAAAAATTGGAAATTTTCTCAAATGATTGGAGAACATGAGAGAAGTAGGATAGTTGAGATTCCATAGGAAATGAGACATTTGAAATTTTATTTTAATTCCTAAAGTAGAATTGGTTCCATGATTTTATGAGTTGAAAAGATTTTTAGGGATAAAGGATAGATTTTAGGACTTTGAGGATTTGGAGGAATTTGCCGAGATAATGGAGGATCTAAACCTAAATTGTTTCATAATATTTTGTATAAACTGTAAAGCCTCAAGGCAAAAGAGGTAGTAAATAGTAGAGAGTAGAAAGTAGGGTTTTGGACAAACAGAGGTTTGTTGTGGTAAGCCTACGGGTAGTTGTAGAAAGGGCCATTGAATAGAGGATCAGGCCAGGAACAAGAAGTCTTTTGTAATTATTTGATTACATGTGTATATATGGAGTAATTCGATTTCTGAATTATTGTATGCACTGATTTATTGAATTTCAATGAAGGAATGAATCAACAGGTGTGTGATAAAACTCTAAATTAAGAGTTTGAATGGTAGTTTAGTATACAATCGAAAATTTGATGTAAATGTCAAGACAAGGTATATTGTCTTGAGCTAAAGTGCATAAAGGGTTTATATATACATTTGAGAAGAATGGATGAGGTTGCTTTTGTTAAATTCAGTCATCCATCATTGAAAGGATCCATGACACAAAAGAGAAACTAAATTTTTAATTCAAAATTTGGATACATGTATTAGAAGTATATTTGATCGAACAGTAATGCAGATCAGGACTGGAACAATGGTTTAATTGCAATTGATATTTAATACAATATTGAAGGAATGTCTGATTGTTCACATCGCATTGGCATATTGTTTTGAAAACCTACATTCTGGCATGGAACTGGAGCGAAGGAACCACAGAATCAAAGATCAAAAGTTTGGAACTGGAAGTTAATGATGAAGTGGAGCAGAATGAAATAAAGGTACAGTAACCGTTGGAGTGAAGGATCAACGAACGAGATCGAAAGGAAAAATTCAGAATCAAAGAGAAGTGGAACTGTGAGTCAACGACAATATGGAACAATGAGTATGGGATTTGGAAACCACTAATGGTTTTTGTGTAGCAAAAAGGAGGTAAGCGGTAAATCCTTGATCGAACGCGATAGCGTTTAGAAGCTGACACATGGTATCTTAATATCACCTAATTTGTGTGAGTTTGGAGAGATAAGTTATCGGGGTTAATTCTATGCGATAGCGGTCCGATCAAAGGTGGAAAAGATCTGATGGTGTTCGCGTTAGAAGTTGTGCACAAGTTAACGAAAGCTGTAGACTCAAAAGTGAAAAGGTATGTTAAATGTCATGCATATTTATTTATGTGATAGTCGTCAGATTGGGATATGGATTGCGATAGCTGTGGATGGACACACACAAGATTCCGTAAAAGGTATGTATGGTTGACAGTTGTGAGCCATATATGATCTAAGTAGAGCCTTGACATATGTGCGGTTTGTTGACTCGTGGAATTGGTAAAGTGTTATGTTAACTTTATAACATAAATTTTGGGTTAATGAAATCCTGCAAGGGTATGTGAAGTATTCTGGCATGGTTCGTAAAGGTATGTTTAACTTCTATCATATTTATATTATAATAGAAGTGAACGGAGAAAGAGTTCATCATAAGGTGATAAGACTTTGGATAAGGTAAGACATGTCAAATGAGTGAGTTGGATATGTGGGTTGAAAAAAGTTGTGGGCCCATAAATGTTACTATGGTTTTATTTGGGTTTTAAACCATAGAGGAGAAAATCATAAGTGGATATGATTCATGATTGGTAATTTGGGGTTTTCAAACCATAGTTGTGAGAAATGAATGTTAATTCCGAATTAATAATTCTTTTATTTGGGTTTTAAACTAAAGTTCAAGCAAATATCAAAATGGGTTTTGGTATATGGTTTTAACCATCAATCGAAAAGGTAAGCTTCCACAATTAGAGTTTTCCCAGTTTGAGGATTATTTTGAGTAATGAATGTGACATGTATTCTTACATGGAGAATGTGGGTTTTTGCTTCTTAGGCAGCATCATTTTTGGTATCAAAGGAGGAAACATCTCTTTTGAAGGTTCAAGTTTGTTTTGATTAAATTGGAATTAGAATGAATGCATGTGTGATGGAGAAAATAAAAAGAGGTCAGATTTTGAATCTAATAGATTGCAGCACATAGAGATACAATGCATATGAGAGGTGAAACAAGATCACACATAGATCTTGAAGGTGAGTTGATAAGTATTATTTGAACTCTGGTTTGAAGATTATGTTTGCAGAATTTAGGTTGCAGGGAGTGGAAGAAAATCTCAGCAAAAGAAGATCACAACTTTAAGAGAAGTGATAAAGGAAATTGGTAAGAGTTTCTGAATAAAGTGTGGAAAAAAACCTTGAAGAATTCCAATAGAGGTTAGATAAAAAGGACAATTGTGTTCTTAGAAGCTGCATATGAGTTGAAGCCTAGATGGAGTAAAGAGGAATGCTCAAGAAATTCAGAATATAGAGAACCAGTGCTTGCCAAAAGACCAAATCCTTAGAAAATGATTGGTGAAGTAAGTTGTACCAAGGAGGACTTGCTATTGCAGAGGCTTTAGTATAAGTCATGATGAATGAGTGAGGAATTTATGAAGATAGAAATGGAGAAGAAGATGACTACTGATAGTCATATAAGAGATAGCAGAGGTTCTGAGAGAGACCACAACAGAAGGAAGGAGAAAAAAGATGCCAAGGCAAATAGCATATGGAAGCAGTTGACTGATGAAGAATATGACAAAGAGTTAGCTGAGATAAGAGAACAATTTAATAAATTGAAAATGATGATAGAAGAAAACCTGAGAATTGATTGGATCATGAAGAAGAAAGTAAAGTGGCAGAGGCTATAACAAAAGAGAGAACAACAAGTGAATATGCAGTTAGCAGAAGTGCTAAGAAAAATTGAAAAGAGGATGAATGTGCAATTGGGATGTGAAGAACTCATAGAAGCTGGGTTGAAAATGAAAGTTTCCATTTGTGAAGTAGAACAGAGTGAAGTTATGCGTAAAGATCAAGACTGGAGATCTGTGAAAGATTTTATGAATCGTGGTGAAGATTTAGGACAGCAAGAAGTTTACCTTGCTGAAGAAGGAATTATTGATGATTTCCTGAACTATTAGGCAAGCTTAGATCAGCTAGATGATGTAAAGCCTTGTATTTTTGTAACTAATGATTTTGATGTGATTACAGGTTTTGCAGAAGAAGATGAGAAATCTTTTGAAGCTATCAAAAGTATGGAAGAATATCCTACAGAAGATAAATACTCAGAAGCAGAAAGTAATGATGAAGAATGTCTATTGAATGGGGGAAGCAATGATGCTTTTATATTTGAAGCTGTTACAACACAGGAAGAATTTCTTGTGAAAGAAGGAGAAGAGATTCAGTCTGAAGCGCTAATATGTGAAGCAACAGTTGATAATGTTGAACCTTGTAATTTTCAAACAAAAAATTTGTGTAAAAATGTAGGGATTGTAAGTGATGATGAAGTTCTTAAAGAATATCAAAAACAAATTTCATTGCTGGAATATTTGTTGGAAAAATGAGAGTATGACAGAGAGATTGCAGAGGACAGAGTTCACTACAATGAACAAGAACAGAAAGACAACATGAGAGCAGATGGTGTGAAAGGGAGACTTGTTGACAGTCTTGAGAGTTCTTCAGAGAATTCTTTAAGGAGAATGAATCAGCATAATGATGTGCTAATAAAGGAGGAAATTTTAGAGCAACATACTGAAATGTTGCCAGAGGAAAGAAAGGCACTGAGGCCTTATGATTTTTATTTTAATACTTGTTTTGTGAATGCAGGTTTTGTTGCAGATGCTGGATAAAATTTGACACAGTTGGAAAGTCAAATAAAGGAGAAGGAAGAAAATTCTGTGGAAATATTTAATCCATGGAATAAAGAAAATAAATTACTGGAATTTATGCTAAAGAATCAGGATTCAATAGAAGAACAAAAATCTCAATTTCAATATTGGGAAATGTAAAATGTAAAGAGGCAAGAATTAGAGGACATCAACAACAAACTAAAGAAAAGAAATGAAAATAGCAGTAAAGGGCATACTATGTATCAGTCCAATGAATTGCTGAAGGGAGAAGACAAAGAAATTGTCATAAGTGACAATTTGGAAGAAATTCGTAATTGCAAAAAACAAGAGCGTAAGGATGACAGGGCGACAGTAGAAATGAAAATTCAGCAATCAAGAGATGAAATAAATCAACAATTAGAAGATTTATTGGACAGAGAAATTGAACTGATAAGAAGGATAATGATGAAAGTGTCTCAGAAGAAGACATCAGTAAGAAAGAAAAGAAGCAAAAGGAAGATAGTAACAGACTGTGAAAGCACAACCAGTGGAGCAAAGCAACGTAAAGTGTGGAGACCTAGAGAAAAACAACAGACAACAACAAAAATAGATGATAAATTACAGAATAGGGTGTGGGATCTAGGAAGACAAAGATTAAAAGCACATGATCAGGAGATCATGATTATTTTTAGCATTGGGAGTCTGATGCAGAAGCATTAGGCTCAGAAAATCCTTTGTATTTTAATAGACATAGGGGTCCTGTGTTTTCAAAATAATATTGGTTTCTTATGTAATTATTAATGTTTTTGAGTGAAATTTAGAATATGAATTGATTAAATATTAAGAAAAATTTGTAAATGATCCCGAATGATTGGAGAACATGAGGGAAGTATGATAGTTGAGATTCCATAGGAAATGAGAGATTTGAAATTTAATTGTAATTCCTAAGGTAGAATTGGTTCCATGATTTTATCAGTTGAAAGGATTTTTAGGGATAAAGGATAGATTTTAGGACTTTGAGGATTTGAAGGATTTTGCTGATCTAATGGAGGATCTGAACCTAAATTGGTTCATAATATTTTGTATAAATTGTCAAACCTCAAGGGAAAAGAGGTAGTAGACAGTAGAGAGTAGAAAGCAGGGTTTTGGACAAATAGAGGTTTGTTGTGGTAAGCCTACAGACAGTTGTAGAAAGGGCCATCGATTAGAAGATCAGGCCAGTGACAAGAGTCTTTTGTAATTATTTGATTACATGTGTATATATGGAGGAATTCGATTTATGAATTATTGTGTGCATTGATTTATTGACTTTCAATGAAGGAATGAATGAACATGTGTGTGATAAAACTTTGAATTAAGCGTTTGAATGGTAGTTCAGTATACAATGGAAAATTTGATGTAAATGTCAAGGCACAGTATAATGTCTTCAGCTGAAGTGCATAAAGGATTTATATATACATTTCAGAAGACTGGATGAGGTTTCGTTTGTTAAATTCAGTCATCGATCACTGAAAGGATCGATGACACAGAACAGAAATTGAGTTTTTAATTCAACATTTGGATACATGTATTAAAAGTATATTTGATCAAACAGTAATGTGGATCAGGAGTGCAACAATGGTTTAATTGCAATTGATATTTAATATAATATTGAAGGAATCTCTGATTGTTTACATCACATTGACATAATGTTTTGAAAACCCGTATTCTGGCATAGAACTGGAGCGAAGGAACAACAGAAGTAAAGATCAAAATTTTGGAACTGGAAGTTAATGATGAAGTGGAGCAGAATGAAATAAAGGTACAAGAGCCGTTGGAGTGAAGGATTAATGAACGAGATCGAAAGGCGAAATTTGGAATCAAAGAGAAGTGGAATTGTGAGTCAATGGCAAGATGGAATAGTGAAGATGGGTTTTGAAAACCACCAATGGTTTTCGCATAGCACAAAGAAGGTAAGTGGTAAATCCTTGATCAAACGCGATAGCATTTAGAAGCTGACACGTGGTATCTTAATACCACCTATTGTGCATGAGTTTGGAGAGATAAGTTATCGGGGTTAATTCTATGCGATAGCAATCCGATCAAAGGTGGAAAAGATCTGACTGTGTTCACGTCAGAAGTTGTGCAGAAGTTAACGAAAGCTGTAGACCCAATAGTGAAAATCTATGTTAAATGTCATGCATCTTTAGTTATGCGATAGTCGTCGGATTGGGAGATGGAGTCCGATAGCCGTGGATGGACGCACACAAGATGTCGGCAAATGTATGTATGGTTGATATCTATGGGCCATATATGATGTAAGTAAAGCCTCGACATATGTGCGGTTTATTGACCGGCGGAATTGGTAAAGTGTAATGTTAACTTTATAACATAAAGTTTGGGTTAATGAAATCTCGCAAGGATACGCGAAGTATTGTGGCATGGTTCATAAAGGTATGTTTAACTTCTATCATATTTCTATTATAATAGAAGTGAACGGAGAAAGAGTTCATCATAAGGCGATAAGACTTTGGATAAGGTAAGACATGTCAAATGAGTAAGTTGGATATGCAGATTGAAATAAAGTTGTGGGCCCGTAAATGTTAATATGGTTTTATTTGGGTTTTAAACCATAGAGGAGAAAATCATAAGTGGATATGATTCATGATTGGTAATTTGGAGTTTTTAAACCATAGTTGTAAGAAAGGAATATTAATTCCGAATTAATAATTCTTTTATTTGGGTTTTAAACTAAAGTTCAAGGAAATATCAAAATGAATTTTGGTATATGGTTTTAACCATCAATAGAAAAGGTAAACTTCTGCAATTAGAGTTTGCCTAGGGTGAGGATTATTTTGGGTAATGAATGTGACATGTATTTTTACATGGAGAATGTGGGTTTTTGATGCTTAGGCAGCATCACATAGAAACAATATCCCAAAATTTGGAAGACAATTTCAAGTGCTGCTCATGACGATCATGGAAATGTAATTTATAATTAAAATGATGTTTTGCACAACAAATTATTCTCCTTATGCGTCGGGCGTTCGACACTTTTCCTGCTGCTTCGGGTAAGGAGTAAGTTTCTCTCCATGCTTTCCCCAAACTGTTATGCATTTAGCAGTGAGGCTTTGTGGATTCTCCAAGAGACAAAACAGTGTCGAAGAGGACGACTTGGTATGCCTTTGTCTAAGGGCGCGTTGGCAGTGGTTGAGTGGTTTATGCTTTGATTTTCTGTGTGAATTCACTTTCTGAACAGATTATAAATCTGCCAGTGATTACTTTCCCTGTTCCTTGTTTAGAATTGCATTTGATTTTGTATTTATGGTCTCTTTTACCTGAATTGCAGCACAATATCTGATGTAGAAGTGTAAAATTTGGCATTGCTAAATATTTGAAGGCACAATATTTGGTGAAATCCTTGCCGTTGCCCATCGAATAGGTGGGGAACTTATTTAAATATCACAATATTCGCTAATCTGTTGGGCAATTTTCGCACCCCGCTTTGCATTGTCTTCCTGTCTTCGACCGTAGTGTAGAGTGAATCATCTCACAAGGGGAGAAGTTATTTTATTTCGAAGCTTCATTTTTAAAAGTGAGTCCTCTCTGACCAATCCTTTTTAAATCCCCATTCCTTTCTGTTTGTGGAATAGGATTTATGGTTAGCCCATGGTTTCATTTACAACTCGAAGAGTCAAATAACATCTGGTTGACATTTAAAGAGTCTACGGGATTTGGAAACCCTACTAGGTGTAATACGCAACCGGAATGGCCGGACAAACGATGACATCCTATCAATATAAAATGTCATATCGTTCAATTATATGCTAAAGATAAGAAAATCTTTCAGGGGTCATTAAGCATCGACGATTGTAAACTGGATAGTAAAAACCTGGATTATGATGTGGTTATTTCTTCTATTTGTTCCTATTAACAGGAAGGTCTCAACATGATGTGAGCAAAATTTCGGAATTCATCCCTGGTTCAAATCTTGATGTTGTTCCTTTGTTTGCTAATATCTCTCTCGATTTATTTTTCTTCATCAGTTTTCTCTCATTGCTTGAGAAGTTTAATGATGACAGTGATGCTTTTCTTGATGATAATTGGAATTCATATTTGTAGGGCTTTCTGAATAGTTCTAGTTAACAGATTTTGTAGTTACGTAGAAACTTCTCATTGACTTTGTTAGTACTTTTCCATATTCCATCAACTTTACATGGCTTAGTAAATGTCTGTCAAAAATCTGGAGTTGTGTGAAACTTAGTGTTATAGGCAGTCAAAGTTGCTCCAGTGATTGTTTTATATGTTTGTCTTCAGTTATGTAACCTGTAGTTTGTTTTATACTTTATATTGCCTAATTATTTTCCTTGGTTTTACCAAAGATTTTTATGTTAGGATGGTAAAGTGTAAAAACTATTTCCGTACAAGACAGATATAGAAACAAACATAAAAACTATTTCTCTACAAGACAGACATGGAAACATACAACCCTCGGTGAGAACTAAACAGTGAAAAGAAGACACAATTCTTTTTGCAAATAGAAGTTAGAACAGTTAGAACCTTCATTCTGGATAATATGTAATCCAAATATACATAAAATTAAAACCAATAACCTCATCTCTTATCAATAAAGGCCTACAATGTAGAATTTACAAAAAGCAGCTGTTTAACATACTCAACAAAGGTATTTGATCGAACGATTGACATTTGTTACTCCATGACCTAATATGGGGTTGCTATTGTACATGGAGGAGGCTTTGGATGGCTAAAAACTTGTATGGGTGAAATATTGTTCCAGGGGATTGACGCTAACATCTCTGGAAAGATCTCTCTTCTTGAAGTTGGGAAAATATTAACATCTCTGTTCATGGAGTTACGGAAATATTAATGACCATAACATCTCTGGAAGGGCTATAGGCACATGGAATTTGATAGTAAATATTAAAATCTCTATACATGGAGTTAGGAAAATATTAATGACGGTAACATCTCTCGAAGGGATTTGCTGTTTGATAGACACCTCGAATTTGACAGTAAATTGTTTGTTAGAGGGAGATTTGCGTGTTAAATATATCTAACCCAAAAAACTAAAAAGAATTCAAAAATTCAATAGAGTTGCAGAAACCGTCAAATTTAACAATGGTTTCAGATTTGAAATTCTTATATTATATATTGGGGTTGGAGAAGTTACTAAGAACCCACTTCATGTCCATGAAGCTAGACAATGGCATCATACCAAATTTCCCTCTAATGTTATAGAAATAATGAAAATTTCAATAGTGTGGGTGAATTTAATTTTATTATAGAATTTAGAAATATTTTAGAATTTGATAAATAAAATTTATAAAATTTAATTTAATTATAAAATAACTTAGTTTAATTTATAGATGGTGTCTATTTTTTTCATTAATATTAATTAAAATTAGATAGAAATTTTTAAAAAATGAGTTCAAATTGTTTAATTTGTAGAATTTAAATTTATTAAAAAAAATTCAGAATACTAAATGCATTCAAAAATATATTTAAAAAAAATAAAAATTACAATCTTACCTAAAATTCTATAATCAAATTATAAAAAATAAATAAATAAATCAATAAATAAATTTAAAAAAATTAAAAAACCGTTTGATGACCGATCAAAAGAATATCTTAAATTGGATTTGAAGTTAGGTAGAACAAAACTATATGCTATATCGATGAGAGAATATGAAGACAAAGTGGCAGTGGAATCTAAAAATCAGAGAATAATACCAAGAGCAGACAAAGGGATCCTTACTGTTGTGTTAAATATTATTGAATTTAGAAATGCTCGAATATTTGAAAAGTGCTTACTGATTTTGAAACAAAATAATCATGGTAAATAACAATGTTGTACTGTGTTGGGAGGGTTTAGAGTCTATCCCAAATTTTAGGAAACAATAAGGTGGGGAACCTTGTGTATAAAGGTAAATTGTAGTAAAATTATAAACATTAAATTGGTTAAGAAATTCAAAATTCATATTAATAATTACAAAATTAAATATATAATTTAAAATTTAAAATTCAAAATTCAAGTTTAAGTTTTTAGTTAAAATATTATGAGTTAAGACTCAAGAGCAACATTGAGCAAGTGAACTATTCGAACTCTTAGTGTGACACATGGTAGTTAATTGGAGGGTATCTATTTATATCATAGTTCAAATGGTTTAGGGCTAAAACACTAATTTTTGTTAGTTTGATTTTTCAAAAACCTAATTTGTCTTGTCATAAATGTCAATTTCATTTCATACCAAAACAGATAAACCAACTAGTAAAATAAGATAATTGTCTATATATAACATTATATGCTATATTTATATATTCACAATAATAATAATAATCTGAAAATACAAAGATTGATTAACAATGTTAATTTACAATTTAGAAACTCTTAAGTTTGCCAGTCTATCACCTCAACTCTGTAAACATTGAATCTCTGCCATATTCCATAACTTAAGTGCCTATCAACAATGTATTCAGTAAGAATAACAAGAAGATTAAGAAGAGAGAACATAGGAGGAATAACAAGAACAGAGATAACAAATAATAGCTTAACTTCCTCCCAGACTGTAGGAATGTAGAAAATCTGAAATGAGTGAACCGAAGTATATATCCAATCTCGCTTGTAAAGTATCTTACGTCTCATATCACTGGCTAAGTTTTTAAAATATAGATTATATTCAATAATTAAGTTATATTTAATAATGAAGTGAATTAATAGACGTGCAGTGTTGGCTGGTCAACCAATTGGTGAAGAGTTTGTTAAATTTGTTTATATGATTTTTGGGAATTTCATAATTCAACATGTTAAATTTTAGGTCATCAATAGTTAAAGAGACATTTCCATTTCCTGTATCGAAGTATATTCATAAATGAGCAAGTACCAATGATTCCATTAAACGAATTCTAAATTTCTATTGTGTTTTAAATATATTTCATTAAATGACTTAATCATAAAAAAATTTGTCACTTTCAAATGTTTATATACTTTAAATAAATAATTTTACAAATTAAAATGTTTTTTAGCTGAGAATTTTCATAGATATTATGTATATGTCGATAAGTTTAATATTTTGATATAATTTTTGTGTATTTAGATTAATGGGAGAGAATTTTTGGTTTTATCTATATTTTATTTAAAATTATATTTGATTAATATGTTTCAATATTTTTAAAAATATTTCACGGTGTTGAATATATTTATGTATTAAAAAATGCATCTTAATAAAAAAAAAATCAAATTATCAAATAATTATACAACTTCAAAATAAAATTCTCAATATTGAATATTATGCATAAAATTTAGAGAGTAAGTGATTTAGAATAACAAAATTTGGATCCATTTTAAGTATTTCATTTATTTAAAAAAATAAGTTAAAACTCATTGATTACAAACCTAACCCATTATAATTGATATTGATTCATTTCAACTATTTCATTTATGAAAAAAGATAAGTTGATTATAAATTTAACCTATTCTAATTTATGTTTTCTATAGACATAAAAATTTATCAATTCTTCATTGTATTTTCAATTTGTTTGAATGATTATTTTCTCATATTGTATTTATGTAACCTTTAAACACTTAAGATTTTCAAATCTAGGCTTCACATTTTTTTAATTTCAAAAATATCAATATGATGGGTGAATTATATATATATAATGAAAATTGATTATAAATATTGGTGTTCAATCATTTCAAATTTTATCATATCTAATCTCATCATAAAACATGTATAGTCTTACAAGACATGGAAAAATTATATCCTCTAGAGGATAGGGAAAAATCCTCTCCATCACATTTAAAAAAACCAAAAAACATTTCTTCCTTGAAATCTATCATATATGAAAATCTTCCATGAAAAAAATATTTGAAGTGGATTGTGAAAATGGGAACAAAGGAATAGAAGATATCAAGAACTTAGAAGTGGAAAGCACTTGATCCACTTCTTTTTCATCCATAAATTATGAAATACAAAAATACCGTAAATGCATTTTCATGGCTTCTTTTGAGTGGGTATTGGTCTTCTTGTTTATTTATGTGAGAATTTGATTGAGTGAAATATACTATTTTAAAGGATTGTAGAGATTCCCTCTTGTTTAATATATTAAAATGCCAAGAGGGAAGGGTTTAAATGCATTAAACCCTTCCCTCTTGTTTTATCCTACTCTTAGGGATTACCTCACTTGAAATAAGTGATTATGTGATAAATACATACAATAACACTCACTCTGCATCTAGGAGGATCACCTTGACAAACATCATCAAAACATGTCCATAGAATCCCCATATCATTTTGAGGTTGAACCTAAACTGTATTTATTTTGAAATTTGGAGTTATCATATACTCCAAATAGAGATTTGATATAAGGTGAGTAATGATATCTACATGAATGTCCTATTAGCAGAATAAACTAGAATATGTTTCCCACGAAAAAATGTTTATGAGGATGTAAGGAAAAGCTTTGATTGGAATTTTAGTACTATCCTCTTTCTAGGCCTTTAAAGTTTCCTCCAAAGTAAATCAATTCCAAAAATATTTAGTATCTAGGGTGGAGAGGTCCTTGATGCATTCCTACACTATATAAGGAAAAGTAATAAAATGTGATAAATATCTTCTTCTAAAAGTAAACTCAAATTACAATTACTTAGGACCCCTAGACCCTCTTGAAACCTAAGTGTGTCCCATGTAATAAAACTATTATTTCAAACCAGCAAAAGGGTGATTTTTCATTTGTAAGTTTCTAGATTACACTACACCACAATATTTTTTGTATGAATGTAGCCTCAATAAATGAAACATGACCCAATTTTGTAAAAAAATCACATTCTTAGGAATTGTTTTTTACCATATTAGCTTATTTTATATATATTCATTTAATATAATAAATTTTAGGCAAGGAGACTAATAAATGATGTCATTCAATTGAATTATGATTTAAACTAAGTTATATTAAATTATGAATCTGAGTTTGTAAACTCATGAAGTATACAACAAAGTATATGCTAGGATTTTATTTTCTAATTCTATTGGAAATAAGTGGACATGAAAGAAAGTATTACTCCATGAATGCAATGGAAATCTTAATCTAAGGAAGCATATAAATTCTTCTCAGATGAAAGCATTAAAATATAACCTAGGAAAGTAGAGAAATTTATTCTAAGAAAACATGTAAATCTAATCTGCAAATGCATATAAATATATCTAGGAAAACAGATAAGTTTAATCTACGAAAGAATATAAATATGTTCTAGGAAAGAATGGAAATATAATCTACAAAAGGATATAAGTCTATTCTAATAAATCTTGGAAATTTAATCTAGGAAAGGATATAAATTTAGTCTATGAAAACATGGGAATATATCTTTATGAAAGAATGCAAACTTATTCTATAAAAACTTGTAAATCATGATCTATAAAATCGTGTAAATGAGCATAGAATGAGATATTATTTTAAATAATGATTTCACATATCTAAATTATTCAATGAAAAAATAAGATCGATCTAAATGTAATTTTTTTAGATTTTTTCAAGCGCTTGTTTATGATATGTAGAGAAAGAGAGAAATTGATTAGAAAATGAAGCTTATAAATTAGTGTTGAAAAAAAACATAGCGTTTGCTATAAACACAGGGCATCAAAACATATACTGCAAGATGAAATAAAAGAATAGTGAGACAATTATAAGTTATACTATAAAAAATTCTCTTACGTCCATAATGGGGTCCTCCATGTGATCACATGAGCCTTTAGGAAACACAGGAACCTACTCTAACTAATCTCAATTACACATGAATGTGCATGAATGTGTGCTACAGGATAAATATTAACAGTCTAAGATTATCTTAACAAAAATAAGACATACATTAGTTCAAAACTCAAAATATATGTGTGTCCCTTACCCTTCCCATTGAGATCAATATATAGTGTTTTTGGAGTAGAAATGATTAGAATTAAAATGTTGTAGATCAGAAATATGGTGACTAACTATTCTAATACTTATTTTCATATTCAAATTATTATGTCTAGCTTGTGACTCAATGAGTGCATATGAACATGTAACCTATTGATGTGTTATTATTCAACATTGTTTGATCCTGCGATGATATCACACTCATGTGATGCCAGTTATTCTACCATGTAACAATCCACATATACTTTGTCTCTGCGCTATGCCAAATGATGATTTAACCATGTCTTTGTATTTGCCATAAAACCAGATAAAACGCCTAAAATGAGGCAAATGTAATTTGTGCCTCTTCTTTCCTCTTAGTAAAAATTACCCATTCTAGAAAATGAATATTTTTTCACAATTATTTTAAATTTTCCATTGGTAAAGTAAGTGGTAAATTATATTTTAGTGAACTTTTATCATCTCAATATTTCAATTCTCATTTTAATAGTGTATTACTAACTTTACAAAAACACACTAAACAACCTAAATCTAATAAAACAATTATTAGTTTAAATCAAAGTACAACTTTTCCAATTCAACAATTCCAATTTCACAATCCTATTGGTCTCTCTTTGCACATTTCGGGGAAATTCCTAGTTTTAACACTATGTTCGCGCCTCATAGCATTTGAGTGTTCCGCCTAGAATGACATCTACAACACTTACTTTTTTCCTTTTATTTTTTCTTGCATGGTTTGAGCTCCTTTAAGTCATCCACCCTAAAAGGTGACAAATCATATGTCACACTGAAAAAATATATATTATATTTGACATATTCCAACCAAAATGTATTCCCATTTTCTATTAAACTACCAAAAATACAATTCAACAACTCTTCCTCCACCTAAAATTAAAATATAATTATATATGTCCAAATTATACATGTTCATATATTATATTTGGCATATTCCCACCAAAATTTATTCCCACTTTCTATTAAACTACCAAAAATACAAGTCAACAACTCTTCCTTCACCTGAAATTAAAATTAAAATATATATATATATGTCCAAATTATACATGTTATTTATATTTTTATTAATATCTGAAATCAAACCTAAAATAGTAATAACAGGGTCACATCATCTTCCATTAACAAACATCATCAACATCATATGAAAGATATCAATCTAGTTATAAGAAACGGCCCCGAGCCTTCTATTTGTTTTTCTCTTTAAATGTATAGGTACACTAATTCACGAATACAATGGTTCCGTCCAACCAAAACTTGAAGAGAGAAAACACTGAATATAAAAAGAAATCAAACACCAAATCGTTAGATCCCACTTGGCTGCCATCCCTCTTCCTAGACGGGTCGTCTCCTCCCTTCATCGAGGATGGCTCAGTTTACACGTCTTCGTCCTCCAACCCTGCTCTATGGTACGCCCAATCCTCTAAACTTGGTTCCTCACCAATCTCACGCCTTGTCCTTACTCCAAACGATGTGTGTCAGCTCGTCTTGGTTCAGTATGTTCGGTTATGCTTTTTTCATCTGGTTTAATAATACTATATTATTGTTATTTATGGTAAAAAGATTGAAAACAAGGAAAGATAATTATTGATTTATTACAGCAGGTTTCTTAATCAAATCCAGTGCAATATATCATTAAAAAAAACAAAAAATTTCATGAAAAAAATAAAAAAAAAATCATGAAATACTAGTTGGTGCAACTATATTTCTTCAATAAAAATAAATGTATATTTTTATAAGTTTTTGCTTTTTTTTAGCCTAGGTTATACAACTTTTATTGATAATATCATTTTTCTGAAACATTCTTTAAAATAATCTCTTTTATTGGTACATAAATGTTCATAAAGATATATATAGTTAAATCTATACTTTTTATGAAAATTCAAAATTGGTTGACCAGTTTTAAGATGCTTTGTATTTAATACTAATGGAATCTAAAATCCTAATAGATGAGGTAGGAGATGTAATTTTTAATTTTGATGGCACACCCAAAAATAATATGATTGGAGCTGTGACTTCCATGATCATTGAACATTGGTGTGGAACAGAGTCTGTTGTTACAGAAAAAAATGAAATCATATTGATGAATTTGAAATGCATGAAAATGAGCCAATATGAAGATTTTCATAGGGATTGGATGCAGAGAATATTTGTTGTAAAAGATTGCAAGAACCTTCTATGGAAACGAGTATATCTTGCTACTCTGCCCTCAAAGCTTATAGACTTTATCAAGTTGCAAGAATTCTTCCAGTTACCTTTTGAAACATATACCTGGGGAGAAATATATTCAGTCATCACTAAAGCTTTAGTTAGTCTATGTACTAGCTCCAAAATGAACAAATCTCTAGAAAAGCTTTCAAGATTTCCAAACAATAAGTCTATCTGTATCAAGTATGGCATCACAATTGATGATCCCCTTGTCAAAAGAAGAAAGACAAAAAGGAAGGCTAAAAAGGCTCAAAAACAACAAAAGTTCATCAGCAGAAATGACAAGAGAAGAGCCTCCTCTAGGCCATCTCCAAAAATAAAGCAATATTATAAATATATCCCTAAAACACATTACTATAAACCATCAGACATTCATCTTAAGGGTCATAAAAATTAAAAGATGAATCAGATCACATGTTGGTTGTGTGGCAAGCCTGGCCATACTACAAATAGATGCCGTGATGGTGATGAATCAAAGAAAAACGGAGGTAAAAAGTCTCAGCCTCTCAATAAAGGAAATATAGTGGTTAAGTTTAAAGACAAATGCAGAAATTTTGGGTCTCCACACCACAAAACAGAAAACTGTCCAAGTCTAGTAATTCAACAACAACATCTTGTTGACTATTCTTCTGATACAAGAAGTACATCTTCCTCTTCAAATTCTTCCATTGAAGAATTACAAGCTCATTTCCAATGTTTTTGTTCAGATTCTGAAAATTTCAGTTGCAATTACTCTTCTAATTCTAAATCTGATTATTCATTTGATCTCTCTTATGAAGAACAGCCAGGCCCTTTACAGCCAAAGGAAAAAGTCTTTATGGCCCAGAAAGAGGATGATAAACTGAAAATATTTGCTCAAATTTGAGCAATGGAAGAAGTAGACATGAAAAACAAATTACTTGAAGCTTTCATGTCATAATCGGCGCAGAAAAATGCCAGCAAAAAACCACTCTATATTGAAGCATCCTTCGAGCACAACACCAAAGATTATCAAAGGGATCAATTTTAGAACAAACTTCGTTCACTCACTTTGGGGGAGGTGAGTAGAGAAATACATATGCTTAAATCTACAATTTATGTTCTAAAATACCAAGTTTCTTAATGAAAAAAAGTAAAACAGACAATGGTACAAAATACTTCTGGTCACTGCACAAACTACACTCTACACAATGCACCCTTCACAGAATCAAAAGTGGAAGTTCTTGAAGGAAAACGAGATCACACATTAGGATTCAGAGAAATGCGTGTACTGGCAATAAAATATCAACAGCACCATGTCCAAGTAAATATCTGTATTAAGGGTGAAATGTTTTCCCTTACAGCACTTCTAGGTTCTGGTGCAGATGTTAACATTTCTAATAAGAAAGCCATCCCTTCTAAGTATTGGGTTTCAACCTCCAGAAAAATAATTGGGTTAGGAGAAAATACCCTAGAATATGAAGTCCGTAAAGTTGTTATTTGTTTTGAAAATCATTGTATCAAATTAAAATTTGCAGTAGGAGACATTCATGTAGACTATATTTTAGGAAATGTCTTTCTGGAAGCTGTTGAACCACATGGTTCAATCAGGTTAGAAAATAATAAGGCTGGATACTTCATCACCGTACCTACTTAAAGTGGAGATTACAAAAGGATAAATATGCCTTATATCTCAAATCCAAGAGTCTCGACTATGGTACAGGCCATGCAAGAGCTCAAAAAGGCTGAAACAAAATTAACAGAGCTCAAAGACATCAAGTCTTCTATCCATATAGGGGAATAGTTGAAAATTCCTGACGTCTAGAAAAACAATTCGGAAATAGAAGCAGAATGCTGTGCAGAAGAAGCGGAATGTTGTTCAGAAGAACCAAATGCCTTTCGGCATAGAAAACAACATTTTCTAGAGTTTCCTTATCAACCTGAATATACAGGCAGTCCCTGTAAGTCCAAAGCTATTCCTATGAATAAGGAATATCGAGATTTATGTGAAAAAGAGATAAATCAACTTTTGAGCAGAAAATTAATCAGAGAATCCAACAGCCCATGGAACTGCTATGGATTCTATGTAAATAAAATATCTGAGCAAATCAAAGGGATCCCAAGGTTAGTAATAAACTACAAGCCGCTAAATTCAGTTTTGGATGATGATACCTATCCGATCCCTCATAAGGGAGACCCACTTGGAAGAATATCTAGAGCTAAGATATTTTCCAAACTTGATCTAAAATCAGGATTTTGGCAAGTAGCGGTTGCAGAGAAGGATAAATTTAAGAGTGCTTTTAGCATTCCAGCAGGCCATTATGAATCGAATGTTATGCCATTTGGTCTCAAATACAGACCATCCAAGTTTCAAAAGGTTATGGATTCCATATTTAAACCCTACTCAGATTGGTTGCTTGTGTATATAGATGACATTCTCATTTTCTCTAAAAATCTCCAAGACCACTTCAAGCACGTACAAATTTTTATGAAGCTGGTCAAGCCAAATGGTTTGGTGCTTAGCAAAAATAAAATTGGAATGTTCCAGACTACAGTCAAATTTTTGGGACATATGATCCAAAATGGGCAAATATCCTTGCAAAGCCATGCTATGGAATTTGCAAACAAATTTCCTGATGTTATTCTTGATAAGACAGAACTCCAAAGATTTTTAGGATTCTTAAATTATGTTGGAAATTTTTATCAAGATTGTTCAAAGGATATATATCTGTTAAATCAGAGATTAAGAAAAAATCCTTCTCCTTGGTCAAATTCTCATACAGTTGTTGTCAAAATGATAAAAGTCAAGGGAAAATCTCTGCCAATCTTATATGTTGCCGATGATAGTTCCTCAAAAAATATTGAATCAGATGCAAGCGACATTGGTTGGGGAGGTGTTCTGAAGCAAAAGAAGGATGGAGCAGAGTAGATGGTCCAGTTCACCTTCGGAACCTGGAGTCCAACAAAAAAAGAATTATTATGTAATTAAAAGAGAGGTAAAGGTCACATGGAACTCTATTGATAAGTTTGCAATCCATCTTGTCAATAAGAAATTCTTGTTAAGAACTGATGCATTGGCCTTGAAAAAAGTCCTGACAAAGGACATAAAAAATCTTGGTGAAGCTATGTTCGGCAGATGGCAAGCCCTATTTGCAAATTTTGACTTTAATGTTGAACACATTAAAGGATCAGACAATCACTTGCCAGATTTTTGAAGCAGGGAATTCCTCCAGCCACAAGAGCAGGAGCATGTTATGGTAATAGTCACTGAATGGGACCAGAGTCACCAGAGAGAGATCCTAAGATCCATTCTAGAAGACAAAAACTGGCTGGAATATAGAGAGGAATGGAAGCCAACATGGCAGCTGAGAAACACCAAAGTTCTGGATGCAAATCTACAGAATCATACAGATCTTATGCGTCTTGTCCCAGAACACCGAGTATATACAAAATTGAACAAATGGATACGTGACATGGTATACTCAAAAGGCATGACAACATCCCATGAGGCTAAACAATAATTAGCAAATGAATTTTTAGACATCTCTGTTATATGGTTAGAAGGAGGAGATAGATGTAGAATATATCACAATTATTTGGTTATAAATCGAACCAGAAATCCTGAGTGGACATGGACCAATTTCAACCAATGACCAGGAAATGATCCAAATCTAATATTTCTTGACACTATCTACAACTTCTCAGGATACAAAAATTTGTGGTGGGATCTTTTAAATAAATATGGAAAGAACAAAACCCACTATACCAAGCTCAAATTTGGAGCAACTTGGATCATGCAGCAAAATTTATAGTGTGACCGGATACAGGATTGGTGGAATGATTATGGGGTTAAAAAAACTGCCATCGACCCCATGTTTTATGAATCCTACTTCCAGAATCAATGTACATGGTGCATTGAAAACGAAATTGGAGAATGTTTCCATACACCCTATCAGTCTGTAAAATACCTTCTTCATTTACAAGATACTAAAATATTAAGGAAATTCATGAGACAACATCTTGAATGGATAGTAATGACGAAGATTAAGCACCAAGTTGTTCTGAACAATCCAATGATCGTCCAGAGAATCTATACCAAAGCCTGGTGTGATGCAACTTACCGAAGGTATAGATTTCCCGGGAGACAAATCCTTGATGAACAAGTATAAAGTGGTTCTCGTGGACTCCACTTAAATAAAGTCTCCAGTATGTAATGTCTCCCAGTCACGGGATAAATGTGACCGGTTATTCTCGAGGACTTTTCCAGTAAAAAGTATCCTCTTTGTAATTATTCATAATAGTTTTCTCATGGGCCTTCTGCACCAAAAAAGCATCCACTTTGTCTCTAGCACCCACATGTCTGTGTCCGGAAGGTGGAATATCAGTGCGGATGTCACTTCGGTGTTACTCGAAAGCAATGATTCCTCCTCCACATCTTAGATCTTGTCAAATCCAAATTGATTGTGGTAATCAATAATGAAATAATTATTTCTTTTTCCAACTCCTTAGGAACTTATCGCTTAAGAAGAAGAAGCTAAGCTATATTACGGGATTTTTTAATAAAAAAAATACGGTATTAAAAGATGTTTTGGGTAGTAATAAATTATTTTGGAACATCAAAAATAAAGTATTACTAAAGTATTATTGTAAAATTTTAATGTCATAAGTTTTAAATATTTTTTAAATTTAGTAAAAGTAAATCATCATAATTAATATTTTATATAAAACTTAATAATTTTTACATATTAAATAAAAAATACTATCAAAATAATAAATAAAAAATCTCAACTCTTTAATTTATACATAAATATTCATACATAAAGGAAACCATAATAATAATAATAATAATAATAATTACATCGTTATTTTTATGAAATGTGAGAAAATAGGTGGACGAGGTTTAAGATATTCTGCATATAATATTTTAACATATGGGTAATCACTTACTACTTAAATTTTTTCTTAAAATATGTTTTGATCGTAATAATTAATTTAGAAAATAAAAAAAAGTACTAAACACATTGTGAAAGTGCATGGTCAACATTGTGAAAGTCGTAGCTAATTAAATGTTGGTTGAAGGACATCCACAAAAAAAATATGGAATTCAATTTGTCCTAGCAAATATATGCCTAGTAAACTGATAGACAAGTTGTAGCATGTGAGAGGATTGTCCACAAGAAAAATATACAAGTTGTGATGGATTAATAAAATTTATACATTGACATAAGAAATTCCATATTCAAGTCAATAATTAAATCTATAGTTGCAGATATTGCCATTTATGTTAACATGGGTTGGATTTGAATACTATATCCATTTTGTTGAGAGAGATAGTATATATAACTCCTTTTTTTATAATATTCATCTTAATATTTTTAAAATACTTATGTATGTATGTATTTTATGTTCAAAAGCATATAGTTATTTGCATACTAATATGTATTAACCATGATTCCACCTTCAATAATTCTTAATACAATTTTTTTAATATTAAAGATTAAAATACTATAAATTTTAAGTATTAAATATTATAAAAAATATGGTTAGAATTTATATCACGGAATGAAAACTTTATTTACCCAATAATGAATTTTTAATGGTTCTCTATTATGTGTTTAACAAAAACTTTAAAAAAATTTAAAACAAAACTCAATGCTAAAAAGCTAAAATTAAAATTTTTAATTATTACAGCTGTATTTTTTAATTATTACAGCTGTAAAGGACTCCTCTTAACTTACCTTGTAACTCTCAACCTATCATCGTCTTTTAAAATTTTCAAAATATATGCATTACAGGATTAAAAGACTCTTCTTAACTTACTTTGTGATTCTTAATCTATAGTTCGTCTTTTAACTTTTTCAAAATATGTTTTTAGTTGTCATTTCAAGGTGTATGTAAAACGATTTTGACAAGTAAATATAGGTGACTTTATGTTAAAATTAAAAAATACTTATTTAAAACTTAGGTTAGCACCATTTAAAGACAAAGACATTAAAGACGACACTCTTTGAGGCAACGAATAATCGAATTTTTTTATTTTTTATCTTTTTAAGAATTCATGGTAATCATAAGATATAATAGAATAAAAATTTATGAAATGACTACAAGTACATCAGTATTATTCTAAGGGTTTATTAAACAAGAAAACTACCAATAACATATTCAATTTGGTAGCCAATCAAATTAAAAATAAATAGATTAAATTATTTAAATATAATAATAAATGTTAATATGAAATGTTTAACTATGAAAATATTGCAATTTTTTTTGTCAAACCTTAACTAATATGGGTTTGGCCAAAAACCAATACAATATCCATTGCTTGTGACATAGATAATTGTCACCATTACCACATGATTTTTATTTTTATTTTACTTTCTATCTAGCTGGTATTGATATCCATTGCTTAATTACTGAGTTGGCATCTACATCAATTTTTAACCCATATACAAAATCCATTCATATTCATATTATAAAACAAACTGCACATTATTAGCATTGAAGTTCATAGGTTAAGTACATAGGTAGTTAATACTTCACATAAACGCTTGGGATACAAGTTTGGTTAACATGTGTCCTATCCAGCATTCAATGGTGTTTAAAGTACCATATCAGGATTTGTTAACTTACAACTCCATTTTACTATGGATTTGTAATACATTAAGAGACTTAACTCATACCGTAAGCTCGAGATTTGCGAGGACCTACACCTATCCGGTCTTGTTTGCTAGCAATGGTTGGATCGTTAGATCCTCTATGGTGAAATGGATGGTGGATCTATCCCAGGCGGTGGGTTATGGTAACTACCCACCCCCAACCCTTGCCATAGTGTCATTCTTCCCTCCGCAAGGTGCAAAGCTTTGCTTTGCAGAAAAAAAATACAAGCTGCCTGTTTGAATTTGGGTTTCCTGCCTATTCACCACTACGATGCAGTTGACAGGGTTTGTTCTATAGTTTCTCACTAGCGATGGAGGTAAGGTTTTGGTCTCATTTGAATGATTCCAACTTTCCCATTTTATTGTTTTAGGAACTTATTCTTAGAAATAGTATTATATATATATATTTTTTAAACTATGAATGCTTCTTATTGGCACATGAGATTCCTGCATTTGTTGCTTGTTTGCACTTCAGCAAAGCCACTCCGTCGATTTCCTCACTTCACATTTCAGAATCATCTTGAAAGTATAAACTCTTCCAGAACCTCGACTCTTGGTTTGCTTCACTCATTCTTGGGCAAGTGCTATAGTACTCATATTTCTTTTATCAGGTTCAATTGTTTGTTTTTCTCCCTCATTATATATTTTAGTTTTGCCTTTCCGCTTTGTAATTTGGTTGAATTCGTTACACAGGTTAACTCCTGCACCAGGATTCAAAAGTTCGTGAGTCTGCAAACACTAGGATCTTGTAATCATTCTCTAGACAGGTATGCTCCTAACAAATTCTATTATACTCACCCTAACCCATATTTCCAGCAATTCCATGTCATTAACCATGGTTTCCCCATTGCATGTTGCAATACATGGGTTACGCCTCTCGTGAACGAGTCAATAGGCTCTGAGTGTTATAAATAGTCCCTGATAGGACTTAGCCCTTTCATTTCCTGGTTTTAAACTTTATTTTCTCAGAGGTTTTACCTCTTTATTTAAATCTTGAATGTTTAGTCATGCATTTTTCTTTGTACATGTAACTTGTATATCTGAATGTTGGAATGGATTTGATGAAGAGATACTCGGTCTTTTCTTGGAATTTTTCGTGTTAAATGGGGTTCATACTCGTTGTTTAAATTTTTTATAAGTTATAATCTATGAACAGTCTCTCATAGAGACAATGTAATATTGGTTTGCGTTTACTTATGGCGTTCTAGTTATTTACCCGTGCATACAATTGTAATCTTATTCAGCGGCGAGGGGCCTGAGCCTTGACCCTCTCTAAGGGTCCGACTCTAAACCCTCAACCTATTTATGTGCTTCTGTGGAATGGAAGTTTTAAACAATTTCTTTTCTTTTTTTTAAATGGAGATTTCAGTTTATTTTATGTCTTATATGCATGTAGAATTTTTCGGTTGAAATGAAGACACTGTTGCTGAATCTATATCTCTAAATTCCACAATTATTCTAATATAGTTCTTTGTGTTGCTAAACATAATACCCATTACATCAATTCCAGTCAGGAAGTTCCATTTCTTTTACCTGGCTATTCTATATGTTGTATATGGATAAATGTTCATCTTAATAATTGCATTCATCGTCCTCTTTTTAGATCCACGGAAAAAAAGATGAAAAACATTAGCATTCTCTTTTCTGTCCAGGTTAAAATAATAGCAATTAATGTAAACACCTTAATTCCTTCTAAGCTTTAACTAACAGTATTAATTTCTGGGGTTCTCTGTCTTCCTGTGTTATAATTAACAGTGATAATTCTAGAAACTTGTTTTCTTTCTTCACTAAGATATCAAAAATTATTGCTAGCATTTCTTTTGTTTCTATTCTATAATGATAGTAATATTTCTAGAAACTTTGTTCTTTCTGGTTAGGAAAGAATAATAGTAAATATTTATAGTCTTTTGTATCAATATATATATATATATATATGGTGTTTCTAATATTAATTCTTGTGTTTTTATGTACATCTTTTGTCAGACATGTCTTTCCAACAATTTAACAGTACTAAAACAGTAATATTAAATAACGAATTACCTATTCATGATGTTTTTATTTCAGTAACTGTTGGCCCACCCAACCTTTGAGCGAGGCTCTTACGTCCTCTGCTCCCCCCTTGCTTGACACCCGGACTGAGATACTTTATCTGAGACAGAAAGTCAGACGTCATGATTTCAAATCCAGTTTCATTCTCCTAGGGTAACTACTGAGTTCCACTGGTTTTACACTAGCTCTGGACAACTCAGAGCATTTGATGCTTAACCCTTTCCTCCTTCTGCACATACCCCCTTTCCCTCCTAGGATTTTTCCTTAAATCCTATGGGAAAGGTAACTTCCATAACTGTCTCAACCTCCTTTCATGGGTTCTTGGAATATTTTTACCGCACAATTACTTTTCCTTTAATTCAAGAAAATTTATGATTAAATTAATCACTTAAGTAAAAGTTGTGAATTAAGATATCGATAATGAATGTATCATTCATTATCCCTTATGAATATATCATAACAACTTGTTTAATAGTAAAGTAAAATTAAAAACCGGAGGTTACATCTTCCCCCGCTGAGAATAAACATCGTCCTCAGTGTTATTCATTTCCTGAGAACAACTCTAGATATGCCTCATACATAACTTTTTCGTCTTCCCAAGTAGCCTCCTCCGGGCCAAATTTTTTCCATTGCACTTGAACTTGGGGGATTACTCGCTTATGGAGCGTTATTTCTCTCTGATCTAGAATATGCTGCGGTTCTACCAGGAACTCGCCTTCCGGTTCTACTTGCAAGCAACAATATTTTGATTTAGTTCAACTCAAAAAACTAATTTATTATAATTGTATCACGTTGTTGACTTACATGTATACCCTTCCATTGTATGATGTGCCTGGAATTGTGCACATAACGCTTCAATAATGAGACATGAAATACATTATGTACTAATATATGGCTTGGTAAAGGCAATCGATAGGCCACCAACCCTATCCTCTCCAAGATTTTGAAGGGTACGCAATAGCGGGGAGCCAATTTGGCACAAGAATTCCACCACAAGGTGCTCTTCTTCGGTTAAATTCTCACATACACATGGTTTCCCACTACAAACTCCCGAAAGGTTCTTTTCTTGTCTGCATAAACTCTTTGCTGATCTTGAGCTACCTTCAAATTATGCCTAATCTTCTTGACCTCCCATTCCATATCTTCTAGCATATCTAGTCCAAGCATCATCTTATTCTCTGGGCTACTCCAATTCATAGGAGTCGGACATTTTCTCTCATACAGTGCCTCAAAAGGGCTCATTTTAAGGGATTATTGATAGCTATTATTGTATGAAAACTCAACCAAATGCAGATAATCCTACCACCTTGTTGGTTGTTGCATCATGTACATGCACAACATGTCTTCTAAAACTTGTTTGACCCTTTCTATTTGCCCATCTGTTTGTGGGTGGTAAGAAATGCTAAATTGTGATTGCGTTCCTAGGCCACTGAATAACGTCTTCCCGAATTTCAATGTAAACTTCACATCACGATCTGAAATGACTACGTGGGGTATACCATTCAATCTAAAAATATCTTTAATGAAATGTCAACAATTTACACAGTCTTGTAGGTAGATTGAACAGGGATGAAGTGAGCCACCTTTATCAGTTTATTGAATACCACCATAATAAAACAATTATGTCTTTTTTTTCCAGGTAGTGGAGTGATAAAGTCAAGGGAAATCACTTCCCACTTCCACTCGGGAATTGGAATTGGTTGGAGAAATCCAGCAGGGTGCTGATGCTCAACCTTAATCTACTGACACTCTAAACATTTTGTCAAATATTATGCTACGTCCCTTCATATTCCCAGCCAGGAATAGTCATTTTTAATTGAGGTTAACATATTTTGATATCTTGGATGCACAAGATAGGTGCTCCTGTGATATTCATCCAAAACAATTCTTTTCAGATCATCTTCATTTGGAAGATATATTCTCTTACAATAAATTAGGAATTGATTATCATTGAGTTTGTATTCAAATTGTTTCCCTTGCCTTTCATCCTCTTTCTGCTTCCATAAACACTGGTAATTTGGGTCCTTCTTGGTTGCTTCCATAATATTTTCTTGAAAGTTAAATTCGATTTGATTAAAACACAACTCATAAATACAATGTAAATTCTTGCTCAAAGCATCTGCCACCTGGTTCTCCTTTCCTTTCACATGCTGAATATCGAAATCGAACTCACTTAGGAAAGCATTCCATCTGGCTTGGCGAGCATACAAATAAGATTTCTTAAAATAGTCAGTCAAAGTATTGTGATTAGTTCTTAGCACGAACCTTTTTCCTTGTAGATAATGCCTCCATATATGTAAAGCATGCACCACTGCTTTTCGTTCTAAATCATAAGATGAATATCTCTACTCGTGGTCCTTTAGCTTTCTAGACTCATATGCTATGAATCTTTCTTCTTGAGTCAACACTACTCCCACACCTTCCTTGCATGCATCTGTGCATACCTCAACATATTTACTGGGATCTGCTACCCTTAAATCATGAGTGGTAGTTAACAACTCCTTTAATAAATAAAAACTGTTCAGACATTCTTGCGTCCACTTAAAGACTCTCCCTTTCCTCTACAAAGAATTAATAGGAAATGCTATTCTGGAGATTCCATTGATTAATTGTCTGTAGTACCCAGCCAAACCCATAAGCGAGCGTATGTTAGCTATGCTCTTTAGGACCCACCACTCCATAATTGTCTTTATATTTTATGGGTCTATAGCAATTCCTTCAGTCGAGATCGCATGCCACAAATATTGGATATGTTCCTTAAAGAGTCCCACTTGCTAAACTTGGCATAGAGCTGATGCTCTCTCAGATTTCTTAGCACAATGCACAAATGTTCCTTGTGCTCTTCCATATTATTGGAATAAAATAATATATCATCAATAAAAATTAAAACAAATTTGTCCAAATATGGGTGAAAAATCCCATGCATTAAATTCATGAAAGTTGTTGGTGCATTACTTAGTCCAAAAGGTTGTACCACAAACTCGTAATGCCCATACTTGGTGTGAAAAGTTGTATTACTTATATCTTCATCCTTAATCTAGATTTGATGATATCCTGATCTTAAGTCAATATTGGAAAATAATGTAGCTCCATTGACTTGGTCAAATAGGTCATCTATGCGTGGTAGTGGACATTTTTTTTTAATGGTCAGCTTGTTGAGCTTTCGGTAATCCATACACATCCACATAGTGCCGTCCTTCTTCCTCAAAAACAACACTAGTGCTCACCATGGGGATACACTTGGCCGAATGTAGCCTTTATCCATCAATTCCTACAATTGCGTATTTAATTCTGTTAATTCCGGCACACTCATTCTGTATGGAACTCGAGACACAGGTGTTGCCCTAGGTATTAGCTCAATGGTAAAATCTATGTCTCTTCTTGGTGGGAGTCCCGGAATTTCCTCCGAGAATACATATTGAAACTCATGTAGAATAGGAATATTATCCAACATAAGGGTCTTATATTTAGTAATGGTGAGTCCTACCTGAATCGTATAAAGCTGCCAACCTTTCCTCATGCATTTAATTAGCTTTGATGTAGTGATAAGTTGTAGCTACAACGGATTTTTAATAACCTGCAATTATTTTCACATCCCATTATTTCAGTTAAAATGAATGACTTTATTTTTGCAGTCCACTGATGACCAATGTTTTTCCAGCCAATCCATCCCAATTAAGATATCGTACAATCCCAGGGTAGAATATTAAGTTCTACAACTATGTGCTGGTCCTTAATACTCAGCTTACAGTTTGGTACCTCAACAAGAACCCTCGTTCTTGTACCTATAGCTAACTGTACTAGCCAGGTTTTTTTTAATTTCTGAGTCTGCAATTTACAAGTTTCCACTACCCAAGGATGTATGTAGCTTAGGTTAGCTCCTCGATCAACTAAAATAGCAATAGATCGGTTTTGAAGCTTACCTTCTAACTCTATCACGGTTGGTTGGTAGTCTGCTTGCCAATCTTCTAGCATTGTATTGATTCTGGGTATGCTTTGAGCCACATCCCCCACCGTCGATGCCTCTGGAAGATTCGCTACCACCTCACTCCTTCGTCAGTATGGGTAGTTTTTGAAGTAATTTGCTTCTCCACATCCCCAACATTGCAATCGAGGTTTCTGGGGTTGCCCAATGTCAGGTCTGCTAGAAGCTTCTGTATGCCGCTCCTCCCTAGAGAACTTGGTCCTGTTTTTACTTTTGGCATTATATTTACTCAGTGGATTTCTTGCAACATTCTTGAAACTGTCGTATCTACTATTTTTTTTATTGGTAAAACGTTTTTCCCGTTTTCGAGGCGGCGAAACTTTTCCAGTTTCTCTCTTTGTCTTTGAATATTGGTAGCACATTCTCGCTTTCCTTATCACTTCATCCATGGTCTTTGGATTTAAAAATTCAATTCTTTCCTTCATATGTGTCGAAAAAATTATCAAGAAACGTTGTACCTTTCCGTTATCATCGCATAGGTAGGGCACATATCTTAACAAGGAAATCAATTTCGTAATCAACTCATCCATAGTCATCTGACCCAATTTCAAATTATAAAATTCGTGGGATTTCTCATCATAAAAATGCTCAGTCAGATACTTATCTTTAAAAATTGTTGAAATTCATCCCAAGTTACATTTTGATCTTGCACTCGTATAATCTTCACTTCCTCCACACCACAGCGTTGCTTTTTCTCGTAGCTGATAAATGGCTAGACATGCTTTAATTTTGTTGTTATATTCATACACTTGGAAGTACTTGTTCATATTTCTTATCTAATCTTCCACCATTTCCTCCGCCTCTCTATTAAAAGTAGGGCGTTTGATCTTCCAGAACTCTCCTTCCAATCCCAATTTCTATTTATTTAGTTCTTTCTCTTCTAGGACATTTCCAGATTCCGCCTCATTGTAGGTTTGACATTTATTACTTCTGGGTGTTCGACTATTTTCAGCATTATCATGTACTGTTTGGCATCGTTCTCTCTCTTCCTGAGTATTTCTCTCAGGACTAGGTTGTCCACTAGGAGGGTTAAGTCTATTTTACAGGCTTTTTAGTATCCTCTCTTGTTCCCTCATCAACCTTTCATTATCACTGAAAACCTTATGCATCTAGGTCTGCAGCTATTGCACAGTGTCTAGCAACCTACTTGTCTGTCATTGCTATTGTTCTAACATTCTGCTTGTCTCCTGATGCTGGTCCACACTTAGCTACACCCACATTTCAGGGCTGACCTCAGTATTGGTCACAGGGTGGGTCTCCCCCATATTCCTGGGTGTGTGATGACTTGATCCCCTTATCATGGTAGATTACACCAAACCTATTCCTGTACTTAACATAATTTCCAAATATTAACTTTTATAAAAAATAATAATAAAAGGAAACAGAGTATGGTATTGGCCCATTTGGCCCTAGTTTTTAACTTAGCTCTAATACCACTTGTCAACATCACCACAGGAATTTTTATTTATTTATTTACTTTCTACCTAGCTAGCATTGATATCCATTACTTAAGTACTAATTTGGAATCTACATAAAGTCTTAACCCACATAAAAAATCCATTCATATTCATATTATAAAACAAACTGCACATTATTAGCATTGAAGTTCATAGGTTGACTACATAGGTAGTTCATACTTGGCGTAAATGCTTGGGATACAAGTTTGGTTAACATATGTCCTATCCAGCATTCAATGGTGTTTAAACTACCATATTGAGATTTGTTAACTTACATCTCCATTATAATTTGGATTTTTAATACATTAATAGACTTAAATGATATCGTAAGCTCGGGATTTGCGAGGACCTACACCTATACAGTCTTTTTTTCTCCAATGGCTAGCTCGTTGGATCCTCTATGGTGAAATGGATGGTGGAACTAGCCTAGGCGGTGGGTTAAGGCAACTACCCACCCCCAACCCTCGCCAAAGCGTCATTATTCCCTCCACGAGGTGCAAAGCTTTGCTCTGTAGAAAAAAAATACAAGTTTCCTGTTTGAGTTTGGGTTTGCAACCTCTTCACCACTATGACGCCATTCACAGGGTTTGTTCCACAGTTTCTCACCAACAATGGAGGTAAGATTCTGGTCTCATTTGAATGATTCTAGCTTTCGCATTTTATTGCTTTAGGAACTTATTCTCGGAAATAGTATTAAATTTTCTTCTTTTTTAACTCATAATCCTTCTTATCGGCACAAGACATTCCTACATTTGTTGCTTGTTTTCACTTTGGCCAAGCCGCTTTTTCCATTTCCTCACTTCACATTTCAGAATCATCCTGCAATTCTAAAATTTTCTAGAACTTCGACACCAGGATTTCTTCGCTCATTCCTGGGTAAATTCCACAATACTCATATTTCCTTTACCAAGTTCAATTGTTGGTTGTTCTCCCTCATTATATATAAGTTTTTCCTTTCCTCTTTGTAATTTGGTTGAATTCGTTACACAGGTTAACTCTGGCACTAGGGTTCATAAGTTTACGAGTCTGCAAACACTGGGATCTTGTACTTGTTCTCTAGATAGGTATGCTCCTAACAAATTCTACTATGCTCACCCTAACCAAATTGTATAGAAATGCCATGTCATTAACCATGGTTTCCTCATTTCATGTTGCTGGATAGGGGTTATGCCTCCCATGAATAGGTCAATAGGCTTTAAGTGTTAGAAATAGTCCCTGACAGGACTTATCCCTTTCATTTCCCTTTTTTTAACTAATTTTTCTTAGAGGTTTTACCTCTTTATTTAAATCTGGACTGTTAACTCATGTATTTTTATTTGTACATGTAACTCACATCTCTGAATGTCAAAATTGATTTTTTGAATAGATACCCGATATTTTCTTGGAAGTTTTCATGTTAAATGGGGTTCATAATTGTTCTTTAAAATCTTCTTTCTCAATAATTTATAATATGTGAACAATATCTCATACATAGAATTTTATACTAGTTTGTGTTACTTATGGCATTCTAGTTATTTATCCGTGCATACAGTTGTAATCTTATTCAGCGGCGAGGGATCCAAGGCTCTACCCTTTCTAAGGGTCCGACTCTAAACCCTCAGCCTATTTATGTTCTTCTATGGAATGGAAGTTTTAAATAGTTTCTTTTATTTTAAATGGAGCTTCTGGATTATTTTAAGTCTTATATGCATGCATACTTTTACGGTTGAAATGAAGACTCTATGGCTTAATCTATATCTCTGAATTCCAAAATTATTCTAATATAGTTCTTTGCCTTGCTAAATGTAATACCCATTACATCAGTTCCAGTCCGGAAGTTCCATTTCTTTTACCTGGCTATTCTACAGGTTGTATTTGAATAGATTTTCATCTCAATAATTGCATTCATCGTCCTCTTTTTAGATTCACGGAAAGGAAAACGCAAAACATTAGCATTCTCTTTTCTGTCTAGGTTAAAATAACTATAATTAATGCAAGCACCTTAATTATTTCTAAGCTTTAATTAATAGTATTAATTTCTAGAGTTATTTGTCTTCTTGTATTATAATTAACAATGATAATTCTAGAGACTCATTTTCTTTCTTGGCTAAGGTATCAGAAATTATTGCTAGCATTTATTTTATTTTTGTTCTATAATGACAGTAATATTTCTATCAGCTCTATTCTTTATGATTAGGAAATAATAACAGTAACCATTTCTAGTATTTTTGTATCAAGATATATATATGCAATTTCTAATATTCATTCTTGTGAATCTATGTACGTCTTTCGTCTGACATGTCTTTCGAGCAATTTATCAATACTAAAACATTAAGCTTAAATATTGAATTATCTATTCCCGATGTTTTTATTTCAGTAACAGTTGGTCCACCCAACCTTTGAGCAAGGCTATTGCGTCCTCCACTCGCCCTTTCTCCACACCCAGACTGAGGTAATTTATCTGAGACAGGAAGTCAAACCTAAGGATTTCAAATCCATTCTAATTCGCCAAGGGTAAATACTGAGTTCCACTACTTCATACACCAGCTTTGGACTCCTTTCTTGGGTTCCTAGAATATTTTTACCGCACAGTTACTTTTCTTTTAATTCAAGAAAATTTATGATTAAATTAATCACTTAAATAAAAAATTTGAATTAAAATATCAATAACTGTTTCGTTCACAGTGAATTCCTTAATTTTTAAATAATATAACTGAATCCCTTCCTTTTTTAATAAAAGTAAAACAGTATTAAAAGAATAACCTTATGGATCACCGTTTTTATTACAAGGAAACAAAAGAAGTTAATTTACTCTAACACTAATTATTGAAATTATTACTAATTATTAAAATTGTTTTTATAAGGCTAAGAATTTATTTTTATAAGTAGGAAAGAAATGTGTCAATCACTTGAGATTTTAAAGGCAGGAAAGCCTATCCAAAAAGACAAACAAATTATTATTAATAAAAATAACAAACATATTATTCCATATAATATGGTTTTCTTTAATAAAAATAATAAATCAATTTATATTTACATATTATTATTAATAATTAATATTATAATTTCAACCATTAAATTTTAAATATAAAAAATCATTTTTAAACTCTGTAATTAATTTATATGAACAGGTTGTGTTTATTAAATATTCATATTTTGTTATTCATTTTAGTTTAAAAACTAATATTAAGCAATAATTAATTAATTAAGAAGCTTTAATAAAAACTAAAAGAATAAGGAAAAAAAATATACATTTGAAAAAATAACATTTATTAAATAGTTAGTATATTGCCTCATAATTAAATAAAAATTAAACTAAGTAAAATTTAGAAATAAAATGAAAAGTATTATGTACTTCCATTGGTGTCTTGATTCATTTAGAAATAAAATTAAAAGTATTGTATACTTCAACTAGTGCCTTAATTCAATTTTAATGTGCATACACCATATTTAAGGTAATGGTTACATTAAATATCAGCATATATTTGCTTTAATTTAATTTCTATATATATATATATATATATATAAGTTAATGTTTTACAAAATTAAAATTGAAAATAAATTTAACATAATTTATTTTATTTATATATATTTCAATCTTTTTCACTTAAGAAAAAAATTATATGGTTGATTTTTTCACAAAAATATATCATCTTTACTCTTATTGGATTTTTTTGATACTATATTTAATGCCAATGTTTTTATGTCCATCAATATAGACTACTCAACCTATCACACAATATATCTAGAGTAAAAAAAACACCATAAACATATAACAAAATATGTCGTTTATGATTTATAAGATGTCACGGGAGCACGGTTGTCTCTTCTAGGGCTCGAGGGATCTAGAAAGTAGAATTCATATTGTATGATCTTTTCCTAATGGTTCATATGAGCTTCGAGCTAGTCTAAGTTGACTTGCATTCTCTATTGGTTTTGTTGAAGATCATTAAGGAAGGGAATGATCACATTTATATCGTCATGTTTCTCCTTGAGAGCTTCGCCATTAATGTTTGTAGTCGAAAATGAATAGTTACCATATGAATAAGTTGATTTATCTTATCCCAAGGCTTTGAATCTTCTTCCAAAGGCTTTGAATCTGAGACTTATGGTATTTTGATATAAGCATTCCTTCCAAGCCTTTGAATATAAACCTCTGTGCATGGAGGAATCACAAGTTGGTAAACAATGGTTGCCTCTTGGGAAAGAGCCTTAGCTTAATAATTTATAGTCCCAACATGCTCCTCAACACCTTGTTGGCAACAACCACAGCGTTGAGGCATGATAAACCAAATAATCTAGAATACTTTGTTAACCTTGATAACGAAATAGATGCACTTCCCCTGAAACCTAAATTTTTCACACTTCTTAATCACAAACAAAGAATTGTGGTGATTGTGGGGATCTAGACACTCCCCTCTTCCCCAAAACAAAATTACAAATACAACAATTGAAGCCCCTGTAATATAATTGAAAAAATCTAGAGCAATACCAACATGCCAAAGCCAAAGCCATGAAACAAGGGTGATCATGAGAATATGGTGAAGGGAAATAATCCAAGGATAAGAATTACAATTCAAGTGAAAAAATCCTTTAAAATTAGAGCTCTAGGGTATCCACCGACTCTATCAAAGGGATAAAAGGACCCAATGCGATCTAAAAACTGACAATGATGAGATAAAAATATGCCTATAGCAAGGGACATAGAGTTACCTCTGCAAGAGACCATGAATACATTAAGATGCCTTTCCATTTACTATATTTGAACTACCAAGCGATAGTATCACTCCAAACAAATATAGCATCTAGGTAGCTGACATTGGAAAGCTTTAGAGCAACATTCTCCTTATCATGATAAATTTATAAGCAATAGAGATTTAAGAGGAATATTTTGTTTTTGAGAGAAGGAAAATGAGATAAAATTTTGTAAATCATCCCTACCCTAGAGTGATTCTTGAATACAATTTTGATGTCCTCATAAGGGAATTGGTATATATATCATCCAAATAGCATGTTGAGGGTTTCCACTACAACCTCCCTAATCCCTTGGATAATAAATAGCTGAGTGACTCAAGATCAAGGGTAGAATTGGCCATACTATAATTGAGTTGAATTATTTCCTCTTAATCCTCTAAATATTGACCAGGTCCTATGGTCATCCTATATATCTTCTCCTTTGTTTCTTTGGACCTATAATAATATTGCTATTTTTCATTGAAGGATTGTTGCGTTTGGGCACATGTAGCGATGTTGCCTCTAGGTAGACTCATAAACCAATGCAATACTACATCCTTTAGAGTAGAAGGAAACAATTTCATATTCTTCTCATCATAGGCATAGCCATAGGTCCTACAAAAAAAAAACTCAAAAATGATGGTGTTAGGGTCCTCAAATGTCAAACCATGGAAATGTGGAAGGGAAACAGGGCTCATATTTTTTTTTTTGGCCTCTCCATTGCTTTATATGATATGTAAAAGCTCATAGTTTTTGTTTTCATCCATAGTTTGGGCAGGTGAAACAGGTTCTGCTTCTCCTATATGTTCTTCAAAAATTACAGGTTTCTCACCTAAAGGCCTTTCTAACAGCCTTATAGTCAGAGAAGGAAGCTCTGAGTCACAAAAGAAGAATGGAGGTTGACATCTTAATGGGTTAGGGATTTTTGGAAATAATTTCAACTAGTTATCCCTACTCCTATGAGGAATGAAAGAACAAGTTTCTTTTTCAATATTTCACTTTTTTACAACAAAATAAGACTGATGCAAAATAGAAAAAACAAGAAACGATTAAGTATAAACAACATCTACTTAGACACCTCACCGATAATGGTGCCAAAAAGTGATGATACCTGGTATTGCACCAGGTATGTTGAAACTCCCAAGGGCTTCTCAACTTAAAGTATCAACTCGGGTTCATACAAATTTATAGGTGATAGTGCTATATTCGTAGTAGGTTACGTTCTACTCATGTCACCAACATTCATGAAATCATATTAAGGTGTTCATAGACCACACTTCTAACTAATTATAGTGAATTTGTTTATATGAAAGCATAAAGGAACATTATTCTAACTACAAAGGTGAAAATGTCAGTCACTAAATGTAAATGTTAATTGAAATTGCATGAAAGGAAAAGGTCTAATCTATTTTTTGAAGTAAATCATGCTAGTATACTTGCGTACTTAATCAAATCAATAACTTAATTTCATGCATCATTTTTCTACTCACACTTTCTTGAAAATGAGGAATACAATATTTAACATACCTATGAAGAAAAATAAAAATTCTAACTCTGTTTTTCTATTTGATGGTTGCAATGACGAAAGGATGAGGTTAGAGTGGTCCTAGAGTCTTACCTAATCATCAAATCATTGTGTGGGGGGGCATTATTAAACTTAAATATGACAGAGTAAAAGTATGGAGAAAAACCAGTTGAAGAAAGAAATGTTAGAGGTCTTTTAGAGGGGGTGCTACAAGAGGTCATGTATTAATACAAGAGGCCCTGCTTTTCTATAGGAGGAGGGTCTGAGAATTGTTTTAGTACCAAAATGGTGTATTTAAGGTAGATGAAGGTCGATGAAAGTAGAAGGAGGTGAATGGAGGGTGTGAAATCTCTGTAGCCAAGCGTAGTACCCATAAGAGGTTTTATCTTGCACCAAATTGGATGTCCATGGTGTCCTTCACTTACCTTAAGAGAGTGAATTCAGAGACAAAGTTTGGAATGAAGGTGGGCTGCCTAGGGGGAAGACGGAAAGGTCTAGGTGGATGTCGAAATGTGTGTTCAATATTACAAATCTACACATTTCATGGAACTAGCTAAATACATGCATGAAATGATAATTATTGCAACAAAGTAAATAATCATGGAAAATATGAGTTGAATTTTATTGAATTATACTCTAACCTACAACACAATTCCAATTTCCAAACCAATGCTACTAACTCCTAAGTTGATGAGATTAAACATGCAGAAATATTGCAATATAATACTCAACATTTTCCATGAAATAATAATCAATTATTTTTGAGTTGTTATTGTGTATTTTTCGAGTCACTCTTCCCACAAGAGAGGTGGTACGAAAACCTGAAATTACAATTTTTCATTATATAACATCTACTGAAACACGAAAAGAATGGAAATTCTTTGAAGCAAGAACAATACAGAAATACAAGAGAGGGTCTAAATCCTATGGGTTTAGCACAAACTGAAGGGTTTCAACCCTCCAAAACTAACTCAATTGTATACCAATGGTAAAATTCTCATTAACATAAAATGATTGTCAAATACATCATGAAAAATAAGAATAAAAATTTGAAGCACTAGGCTCACATTTGCTACTCCTAGCTGCAACGAAAATTTGAGCCTTGATGAGCCCCTTGGTTAGTTTATTTATACAAAAAGGTGGTTAATGGAAACTCCCTTGAAATTAGGAGTGATTCTCTCCAAGATCTCGATATTTGTGGATCCGATCCTCCTTGATCTTCACATGTACATAGAATCGCTTGACAACTAACGAATTTGAGCAAGAAGTGAGGATTTTGTGATCTCAATATGAGTTAGAGAGTTAATGAGGTTGACAAGGACCCTATATTCTCTATTGATTGTCTCCATCAAGGCCGTACATAGTAAATGCCTCCAAAAATGCCTCTTTTCTTGAAAATTAATCACATTATGCCATACAATATTAAAAACGCCCTTTCCTCATCCTACTAAGCATATTATGGCTAAAAGAGCGAATTAATGTGAGAAAAATAGAGTTTTAAGGGTTGAAAGATAGCACAATGAACTTCAAAATATACCTATTGATGGGACCCATCACCAATCTCTTGGTTGTCGATGACGATACATTAAGTCTTTATAATATAATCCATTGGGTTTATAATATAAATTCCTTTGGTTTATTAATTCCTTGGGTTTGTTAATCCTTTTTGTTTATTAATCGAATTGTGACAAATATTGTGTGTGTTATCACTCTAGTAAATTATTAATTTGTGGGATTTTGTATTTAAGTCAAAGAACTTTAGAGGTAACCACAAACCTACTTCAAACTCTACGATCTAGCCTTCGTAGGTTCGGAGAGGGCTCTCTCTTTAATATTTATCTTTGTTTTAATTTGTGAATATTAGGTTAGTTATGAAAGTACAATTTGGTTTTGGTTTAAAGGGTTTGGTGGAAAAATATCACTTGAAGGTAAAATAGAGATAAATCTACTTGTCCATTGGGATATGGAGTCTAAATCAAGCTATCAGCAGTAAAAATCAAGGCCAAAAAAGTGCAAATATATTTAGGGAAAGATAGATAACCCTCAGAGATTTGGGAAAGTTGTTTTTTGTGAGGTGGTATGATCGAGATAAAGGGCACTTAAGGATCCTTTGATCCAGAAAATGGAAGTACAAGGCAGAGTTCAAACGGGATAAGGAGAAATTAAGCGTTCCTTGCACCGTAAATCAGAAGAAAACATTAAAATGAAAACTAGTTAAAGATAGGGAGTGCTTGACTAATACTGTAGTAATACTCTTAGTTACACATTCAGGAAGAACAAACATGAAATGAATGCAGGAGACTTAGAAAAGGAAACAATGAAAAGTAGGAAGTACTTCACTCTTCAGCTTATCATAAGGATCCTGAATTATGATGCTAGTCAGCTTGTCTAGTCTGCTACTTCGAATTCAAACACATAATAGCCTGCAATGTTCAATAAAAATGTCTATAGTAAGTCCAGAAATTTAATTCCACATTGAATACTTCTGAATTTGAAGTATTTATACAAAAAGTATTACAAATATCCTAGAAGAGTTGTAGGAATAACTTTAGGAAAAATAAAATATCATTACATAATAAAAGAGACAGTTGCTTAACAAACTAGCAAGCTGTCCTCTTTTGTCCAAAATAAATAGACCTATTTTGCTAACAAGGAGCTTTTGGCTGCCTATGTGTCCTAGATGTTGGCTGTTATATATTTTCATGCATTTTACTTTCCTTAGCTGATACTCTTTCCATTTGATACTCTTTAACCTGATGCTCTTTAATGCTAATACTCTTTGACCATTAGTTTTACTGTTTTACTGCTGTAAAATTATCTTTTAACACTAAAAATTAGCAAGCCGTCTTTTTATTTTATCTTTCTTTGACTATCTTTAGGTAATTTTTCACTATTTTTACCTTCCATCTTTACATCAAATCCGTGAAAGTCTGCCACCCTTCTACTTTTGGAATTTGGACATTTTTCAGCTTCTTGAAGTTTTCATCAGCCTCTATGTATCTTGCAAAAGTAGGCTTGATGACAAAGAGGTGCCTAATTTCATATTGTAGAAGAAATAAATGCTCAAAATACTGAAGTAAAACTTTGCCTGTAGGAGTGCCTTGTGCTAGTGGCTTGTTTCGTGCTCCTTAGAAAACTCCCTGATATTTTTTTCATATTCCTTCTATGGCATAAGATTTTCATTGAACACACGTATGTCTCATAAGCCTTTCTGTCTCAGATTTGTATACTTTACCATAAATCTAGTTATGGAAAGGTTCATTTTTTCACACTTCTCTTCAAGATTGTTCATTAAGCTCTTTTTAGTAACAACCTTCTTGATTTTCAAGATTGTCTCTGTCATGTCTAATATTTTCAGTTCTTCAAGTTCCTCCCTCTTCTCGTTGTTTAGAAATGTAATGAGTTTTAAAGCCTTTGCATGCTTATTGGTCAACTCATATTTTGTCTTTCATATCTCTATTTGGGCTACTAATAGCAATTCTTTCTGCTCATATATAACCTGAATTGAATGCCATTGATTATGAATGGATTCAATTATGTTAGTCCAAAGATGATTTTTAATGTATGAGATCGGCTCTGTGAAAGTCAATTCTTTTTGTAAATTCTTGAGCTGCTCTCTTAATCTGACTTCTTTCTGCTCATGAGTTTTGGCATTGATCTCAGCTGTCTTATTTTCCCTCTCAATATTTTCAATCATCTTATTTAGTCTACTTATTTCATCGGTCTTTAAATACATTTCTTCCATAGCTTTGACAATTTGATTAGCTTCATCTTTTTTTTGTATATTTGTGGTAGAAGAGTCTGTAGTTGAAATGGTGGCTGAAGTCACTAGCACTGCAATTTCCAGTGGTGTCGTTGGTGCTAAATTCTCTCCTAAAGTAGAGGGTACTATTGTAGTAATCACTGGGATGGCTGTAGGAATTGTAGGAATTTCTGGCTCTTTTACAGTCTCTTTCTCTTGGAGAAGCTAGTCCATTTATGTTTCCATCTCCTTGATTTGTGTTGTCAATTTAAGTATGAGCTCCATCATTTCTTCTTTTTCACTTTGATCCTAGAGGATTTCCTTGGTTTGTGGATGCTCACTTTGAGGAAGTTTGAGCTGTTTCCTCAAAGCTGCTATGTCTTCATTCTTTTTCTTGACCAATAGTTATGTTGCTTGGATACTTGAGGGACCATATCCCACATGTAAAACTAGTTCCTATAAGGCTTTGATCCTTAGGTCCTTGGCATAAAGTGACGCTTTATCCATCTTCATCTAATCTTGCATATTAAGTATGGTAGTTTGAATTTTATTGGCACTCATTGCTTTAGTTTCCACTGTAGAATATGTTAGGGTCTTATAAATATATAATTCATAATTTTGAATTGACTTTTGATAGTATTGTAAAATATTTACATACCTTGCTTTCTGCAAGTTTTTTTCCCATATTTTGAAAAAATAAAAAAAATAAAAAAATCTAGAAGAGGGTAAAATGTCCTAAAAGAAAGATTAAAGGACTTAAGAAATACATAGACCCCAAAAGAAAAAAATATGAAATAAAACATGAAAGTGTGTAAGTTCAAATGCCATTACCCTTTAATTTTTTCAAATTATTATGGTAGAGTGTCAATAAATGCCATAATCCATGATGAGTTAAACTGTCTAAACTTGACTTGTCATGTTATAAATTTCCACGTTTTAGATAGAGAATAAAGTTTTGTCAGACAATTTAATTCTAACAAATCAGTAGATAGGTAGAGAATAATGAGGAGCTCATTAGTTTAATCTGAGCCCTCAGATGAAATAAGGTAGAAATAGATAGTTTTATGCTTTCAAAAGAATAAAATATTTCAAGGTAGCAAGCTTAAATGCACCTGCTAAAAGGAAGAAAAAATGTTAGAGTAATTTTGGGTAGGTAGAAAGGGGTGGGAAAAAGCATGTAAATATTCTTCACTGGGAAAAAATCACTAATTTCCCTCCCCTTGTAGGTATTCAGTATTCTATACTGCCAGTCAAAGAGGCTCAGAGAATTTCTCTGACTTCTTTTGGGACAAGATGCAAGGCTCGATCACTGGATAGTGGAAAATGTTGGATTCTTATGATAAAATCCCCTTTACCATTATTTCATCCCTCATTCATACATTTAAATCATCTTCATAAGTAAAGAATCCTTCTTACTTAATGAAACTTAAAATCCCATTTAAATAACTTCCTTCATTGATAAAAATACAATAACCCTCAAAAAACACCTTATCCTAAGTAAATTGGTAAAATGATGAAATATTAAGCTACGCTTTTATTAATTCCATTTACTTGGTCATTTAGTGTATTTTTGTGTATTCATTTTCCCCTTGTCATATTAACTTCTAACTTATGCTATTAATTCCCTAAAAATACCTTATCCTATCTATATAATTCCGTCTATCTAAAATACCCCCTAAAACCCACTATTATATAGTTTTTAGACCAAAGTTAATATGCACATGTAAAATTCAAAACCCAAATAAACACCCTTTGGTCTAAAACTAACATTAATTAAATACCCCACCCCCTACAAACTTGAGGAAGACGGGCTTTCCAGATATTCATGTCTTTAACGAGAAATTAATACCCCAGAAATATTATGATAACAAAATGAAAGAATTTGCCAAGGAGCAAGTAAGTAAACCATTGCCACAAGGCGCTCCTGCAAGTAAAGTCCTCCTCCAACGCTTTGAAGATTTGTTCTTTCTTCAACATGAGATCAAACATCTTTTCGTGTTTAAGCCCAATTTTGCTAAATACATGGAGGCAGATGAGAATTTTAGAAAGCTAAATAACGTAAAAATTCCTAGTGAAGATGTTCTGTGGCAAGCATTTACAGATTTAATGTGAAAATAAAAGGTAAAACATTGAATAAATTACCTTGAAAATAGTCAAGAAGAAACAGTAAACAAAAGGATAGTCTGCTGATTTTTTACTACCAAAAGAAATATTTTTACAACTGTAGTAAAATAGTGGAAATATCAGTCAAAATGCATCTGAGCTAAAGGGCAGCATTAAAGACTATGAGATGAAAGAGGATCAGCCAAGGAAACTCAACTAAAGATATTTTCTGATAGCCAACAAAGTAGGACAACAAATCAATCAAATCTCCTTGATTAGATAAAGTAGTTCTATTTATTCTGGATAAGCGGCCAGCTTGTTGATTTGTTAAGCAGTTGTCCCTCTTATTTTGTAAAGATATTTTCTATTTCCTAAAGATATTCCTAGATGTATTCTAGGATATTTGTAACTACATTTTGTATAAATACTTCTACATTTGAAGTATTGAGTGTGGAATAAAATTTCTAGATTTTACTATAGACTTTTTGCTGAGACATTGGAGGCTATTATGTGTTGATTTTGAAGTAGCAGACTAGACAAAGATAAACTGGCATCATAATTAAGTATCCCTGTGATAAACTGATGAGTAAAGTACTTTTTTCTTGTCATTTTTTTCTTTCATGAGTTTCATGCATTCCATTATACATGTTTGTTCAATCTTAATGAGTAACTAGGAATATTAATGCAGGCTAGTCCTCTACTCCCCGTTTTTAACTAGTTACCATTTGAATGTTGTCTGCTAATTTCCGGTGTTAGGAATTCTTAATTTCTCCTACTCCCGTTTGACCCCTGCCTCCTTCTTCCACTTTCTGGATCAAAGGATCTTTCATAGCCTTTTATCATGATCATACCATTTCACCAAAAACACTTTTCCCAAATATCTGAGGGTTATCTATATTTCCCTGAATACATTTGTACCCTTTTGGCCTTGACTTCTAGTACTGTTATCTAGATTTAGACTCCATAGCCCGAAGGACAAGTAGATTTCTATCTAGTTTACTTCTAAGTGATTTTTTTCCCACCAAAACATTTAGAAAAAAAAACCAATTTTTCTATCATAACTAGCCTAAAAACATAAATAAAAGAAACAAAGATAAATCTTAAAGAGAGAGCCCTCTCTGAATTATAGGAAGGCTAGATCCTAGGATTTGAAGTAGGTCTGTGGTTACCTCTAGTTTTCTTAGAATAAAAACTCAAATCCCACAACTTAAAGAATTACTAGAGTGATAACATACTAGCAACCATATTGGGGAACTAACCAATCTCCAGACATAAATTTAGTTTGAAAGGAAGATGTTTAAATTATATTTTTACTTTAAGATTATTTTTATAGGTTGTGGGTATTCAGAATATTCATTCTAGATTCTGGGAAAACCTACTATGCCTGGTCTAACCCAGATCCTAAGCTCGCAGTTATAGTAGATAAGCCAAAACAAATTGGAAAGAAAATTATCAATTTAGAAACTAAAGTACCATTAAGAAAGGCCAATTCTTTACCCAAAGATTTAGTGAGCTTAAATGATATTGATTTTGATCTAAAGTTTGAATATTCATTGTTTAAAACTAAATCTGAAACTGATTTGAAAAACACGGTTATATATTTGTTTTCCTTTCATTTTTGAATGCAAAACAGAAAAATATTTCAGTAGGAACAAAGTCAAGTAAATCTGAATATCAAAATACAATTGAAAAAATTAATGTTTCATTGATTAAATATATTAATGAAGCTATTGAATTAGCTCATTTGTTATGTTATATAAAACCTCCAGTTTCTCAATTGCACACAACAATAATACCAACAACAGATTCATCTTTATATGTTGTCACTTAATTTATAGATAATTCTGCAAGTTCATATATAGACCATTTCATTCCTAAGTTTCCTTTGCAGCCTAGGATATTATTTGCTTCAACCACTGAATCCACTGCATCCACTACTTTGTAATCAGATTTTATAAGCACCACATCTTTATTTCTTAGCAATTCCATTTACATACCATATTCATTTTCCAGCTCTTCAACTACAAATATTAATTCATCAGCTAACATATCCAACACTGCCCCTATCATTACTGTTATACCTCCCGGCTCAGCAAAGCTTCAAGCCATGGCTACCTGGTATGCTCCCCTTGTTTTACCCCAAAACCTCCATGATATGCCTCAAGACTACCAAAAAAATGTACCACTATTTGATGGCCTTTCAGAATATACTGCTCTACGACATGTAACTAAAATGAAAGATTACTGTGAAATTTATGAAATTGATGAGTCAGATGTCCAAATGAGGTTATTTTCCCAATGTTTGAGAGGATAAGTTAAAAAATGGTTCAAAAATTTAGCTACTAGTAGTATATCTGATTTAGCTGCATTTCATAGAATATTTTTAAATAAATTGGAAAAGAAAAAGAACCCCCTTCAAATTTTTTTCTGAGTTTGATGCTTTGAAAAGATCTCCTAATGAGTCTGTCCAAGACTATTGTACTAGGTATAACAGTGTGTATAATTCTATTCCTGCAGCTCTTAAACCTACACCATACTCTATTCTCCTCAAATTCCCTGATGGATTTGATATAGATATGGACTATCAATTAAGAGAAAGAGATGTCGAAACCTTAGAACAGATGCAATTAGATGTTGTTAGTGTAGAAATCAACATTTTAGCTATGAAATCTAGACTTAGAAATGAGAGAAGAGTTACAATTAAAGAAGAAAATTCAAACTTAGATGTTAAATTAGTTTTCGTTGCTAAAAATTTAGAAAGGGTGGTAGAAAGATTAGATAATTTAGATAGAAACCCTCAATGGGATAATCAACCTCAGATCAAAAATCCCAATTTTAGAAAAATCAATAAGCCTAGAAAAGCTAAAGAAGTTGCTCCAGACCAAAACATTAGAACCCCATTTTAGGAGAACTATGCTTCAAGTTCTCAAAATAATGATGAAGATGAGGATGTCATCAATCATATAATGGGAATAGATGAAAACAACACCATTTTCCTCACTCAGGGAGATCTAGAACTATTTGAGCATCAACAACTCAAATTAAACTCCAGTGAATCCTTTGACTACAAAAAATGTTATGAATTTGCTATTAATGAAATTCAAAGTTAGCATAACCTTAGAAAGAAGAAAAATAATGAACCTTCTACTAAAAAAAATTTCCAAAATCAAAATAAGAAAAATGTAGAAGCCCCCAAAAAAAAGTTTTGCAAATTCTCCCAAGGGAAAATAAGCAAAATTCCAATCCTTCATGTCCTAAAAAATCAACAAGTCCCAAAATTTTTAATATTACTAATGAAGTAGTTCAGTATTCTAAATATGCACAAAAAGCTAATACTTCTAAAGTCTCAGATTTAGTAAAAACAACAAATTCTGATCCTAAAAATATTTTTGCTGATTCTAAATCAGCAAATCCTAGAGAAAAAAGTTTCAAAACAACTGCTGATAATTCTAAGTCTGATAAAAATTTTGCTGCCACACAAACAGTCCATGAACAAAAAAATAAAAGCAGCAAAACTCAAGAAACTCAGACAGAAAATGCCAAGAAAATTAAAGATAAGAATACAACTATTGTAAATCAAGAAAAACAACCTTTGATCATACTTACTAAAGATGAATTAGTTCAAATTATTAAATCTCAATCTTCATTCAATATTCAGTTTGAAATTGATATGTTAAAAATACCTATTCCTTTAACAGAATTAGTTAACAATGACTTATACAAATAAAATATAACTAAAACTTTGAATACGAATGATGGTGAAGATGTCATTAATTTGAATGATGATCAACCTGAGTTGATTTTTGGCCCTGATGTGAATGGAAAGAATTCATATGGATCAATCCCTCCTTACTATATCATTCTTACCATTCATGATCAGATTTTACGCAACACTATGTTAGATTCAGGAGCTTCCCATAATTTAATGCCTAAAGCTATCATGGAAACTCTTAATCTACAAATAACCAGGCCTTATAAAGGTTTTTTCTCATTTGATTCTAGCAAAGTTAAGTGCTTAGGATTAATTAAAGACTTATGTGTCAATTTAGTTCAGTACCCTGGTAAGAGTCTAGTAATGGACATTGTAGTATCTGACATACCACCAAAGTATGGTATGCTTCTTTCTCACTCATCGGGAGAAAAGTTGTAGCGATCTCTACAATTGGACATGAGCTATGCTACAATATCAGTGTTTGGTCAACCCAAAAAGCTATATAAGGAAACTTTAATGAAATTCATTGTCAGAAGTGCTAAGAGATCCATAAATTACCCCATTTATTCTACACCAACTGATCTTCACTCTTTTATTTTGTGTAACTCTGATAATAATGAAATCCAAACTGAACTAATTGACAAAAAGCCAAAACCAAACAATGACAACATATTTCATGAGTCCTGTTGGCACTTAGACTTTGATGGCTCTGTAAAAAAATCAGCAGGAGCAGGAGTATGGATTACAAATATGGAAACTAATCATTCAGAAGGACATGCCTTTAGACTCAACTTTAAATGTACAAACAACATGGCAGAGTATGAGGCACTTATTCTAGCCCTCCGGACCATTAGAAATTTAGGAGGAAAAAGAATACTAATCATGGGAGATTTGGAATTAATCATAAAGAAAATAAATGAAGATTATTTTTTGTATAATCCTAGACTAGCCAGATACATAGATACAACAATTGATTTAACTGATGATTTATTGGAATGCAAGTTTGCTTCTATACCCAGAAAACAAAATATTCAAGCACACTATCTAGCAACTTTTGCTAGTACTTGTAACTTGCCATTCCAACCAACTCATAGGTATACTGCTAAGGTAAAACATAGACCAATCATCCTAGACAACCTCAAGTACTCGTAGATTTTCTCTCAGGATGAACGGATTTACCATTTTTTGAATAATGAGGAAGTATTTCAAAATTGTAAAATAGATACAGACTGTAATATACATTCAGACTTTGATTGTCAAATAGATAACATAAATGTACATAAATTTAACAAACCAACTATATTTACTCAATCTCATATAGATAACTTAGAGAATATAGATGTTGAGCAAATCATTGAAGAAGAAATTGATATGTTAGAATTGAAATATAACTTTTTGCCTAAAGGATAAACCCCTTTGGAAGACCTTTTTGGTTCCAATGATGTGCCTAAAAAGCCAAAAATGGAACTAGTTAGGTCTAACATTGAGGAATGTAACATTGCGATAGAATTAAAACAAAAAATGATTAAACTTTATAAATATTTACCTCAACAAGAAAATGAACAATACATTGATCTTTTAAAGGAGTATCAGGATGTGTTTGCTTGGAGCTATGAAGATCTTAAATCTTATGACACAAGCATAATCCAACACAAAAATCCCATGAAAGATAATCAGAAGCCATTCAAACAAAAATTGAGGAGAATTAATCATGTTCTATTACCTATATAGAAAAGGAAGTAAAATCACATGTATGATGCTCAAATCATTACACCAATCAGATATTTTGATTGAGTTTCAAACTTAGTACCAACAAGAAAGAAAAAAAGTGAAATTAGGTTATGTGTGGACTTTATAAATCTTAAAAAAGTGTCTTTAAAGTATAATTACCCTTTACCAAAGATGGATCATATATTACAAAGGGTATTTGGTTCCTATAGAATCTCTTTGTTATATGGTTTTCAGGATACAACCAGATCCTAGTCCAAAAGGAAGATCAAGATAAAACAACTTTTACCACTCCTTGAGGCACTTTCATGTACGTGAAAATGCCCTTTGGCTTGATGAATGCAGGCGCAACCTTTCAGAGAGCTATGGACATAACCTTTGCTAAGGAAATTCATGAATTCTTGGTAATTTACCTAGATGACATTACTGTATTTTCTAAAACAAAAAATGAACACTTGGATCATTTGAGATAGGTTTTCATTAAATGTAGGAAATTTTTGCATCTCTTTAAATCCCAAGAAAACTCTCTTTGGACTAGAGGAAGGTAAGTTACTTGGACATATAATTTTGAAAGATGGAATTAGAATTGATCCTGCTAGGATAGAAGCAATTTTGAACATTCATCCACCTAGAAATATCAATGAATTACAAGCTTTCTTAGGTAAAATTAACTTTTTGAGAAGATTTATTTCAAACTTATCTGAAATCATTAGAGAACTGAACAATATGCTAAAAAAAGACTCAACTTTAAAATGGACAGTTGAAGCCAAACAATCATTTGATTCCATAAAATAGGCTTTAACTAAAACACCAGTCTTAATCAGTCTAGATTTCAAGAAAGACTTTATAATTTTTTATTTTGCATGAGAACATACTATTGTTGCAGTTTTACTGTAGAAGCATGATCAAGGTTTTGAACAGCCCATAGATTTTTCAGTAAGACTCTTACAGATGCACCTCTAAAATATAACATAATGGAAAAATAAGCCTTAGCCTTGGTTAAAGCTATAAAAGATTTCAGAGTTTACATTCTCTATTCTCGCATAATTTCCTATGCCCCTAATGCAGTAGTTAAAGACATTCTTACTCAGGATGGCCCTGATGGAAGAAGAGGTAAGTGGATTGCCACTATCCTAGAATATGACATAGAAATTAAACCAACAAACCTCATTAAAGGACAAGGATTAGCCAGATTGATGGTTGAATCCAACTGCAATGCATTAGACATAAATTTTATTGCTCATATTGATGATCAGGAAGAGGTGGAGACTCCAATGATGAGTGAAGCCTTTCTAGACTCACCTTGGTACTCAATTATTATCTTTGTACTTACAAACTTACAATATCCTCCTAGACTATCAAGGACAAAAGCCATATTTCTTAAACTTAAAGAAATAATATTTTGTATTTTAGATAATGTGCTTTTTTGGAAAGAACATAGTGGGATATTAATAAATTTTTTACTAAAAGCAGAAGCTGACAAAATTCTTGAAGAATTTCATGCAAGTGACTGTGTGGGGCATTTATACTGGAAAAGTACTGCATATAATATTCTTAAATCTGGTTTTTACTGGCCTACCTTATTTGCTGATTTTAAGAAATTTGTTACTTCATGTCACAAATGTCAAATTTTTAAAGGAAAAAAGAATTTTTTACCTTTACCCCTAAAGCCAATTTCAATCGAGATGCCATTTGAACAATGGGGTTTAGACTTCATTGGAGAAATTCACCCCCCATCCTCTAGCCAACATAAGTGGATTTTGACTGCCACAGATTACTTTACTAAGTGGATTGAAGCCATTTCGTCCAGAGAAGCCATTGACACAGTCATTATCTCTTTCATAGAAAACAACCTTTTATCTAGATTTGGATGCCCTCATAAAATAATTACTAATAATGCAACAACATTTAAATTTAAGAAAATGATTGCTTTATGTCACAAGTATCATATTACCCTAGGCCACTCTACTGCTTATTACCCTTAGGGTAATGGCCTAGCTAAATCTTCAAACAAAAGTCTTGTAAATATCATTAAAAATTTACTTGAAGCTAACAAAAAGACCTGGAATAAAAAGTTATTCTATGCCTTATGGGGTGATAGAATTACCACCAAAAATTGAATTGGCACTTCCCCTTATCAAATTGTTTATGGGGTGGATGCAGTTTTTCCATCATCGTTGGGTGTTCCAGTGATGAATATCATTCAAGAATCACAAGTAGAAATCAATGATATACAAAGGAGGATAAATAATACTATACATCTACAGCAAACAAGGGAGAAGTCTACGAGAAATCCCAAGTCATTCATGTTAAAATTAAGAATTTTTTTTTTATAAAAGAAGTAAAGAAGATGACTTTTACATTGGAGATCAAGTGTTAAACTGGGATTCCAGGAGAGAAGACAAAGGTAAGCATGGGAAGTTTGACTTTCTATGGAAAGGGCCTTATGTAATTTATGGATATAGGGGTAACAATTCTTTCTTCATCAAAGATTTGGATCGAACAGATATTCAAAAAGGACTAGTTAATGGTAGAATGCTTAAACACTACTATTCTTCTGAGTTAACCAATAGTTTGTCCCAGTTACTTTTTACAACATTATAAATATCCATTGAAGTTTAGATTGGATTGGATATTTTCTTTCCAATGTTGAAGCTCGGAGAAAATGCCCTAAGATTTGAAGAGTAAAATTTCATAAATATGAGTTTTTGAAGAAAACAAAAGACAATTACTGGATCAACATGGTCAAAGTTGAAGACTAATAGTCTTAGAGTTCTTGACATTTCACCAGGAAATGCCATCCCCATGTGAAGCCGCTATTAGTGTCCTATAAATATAGGATTCATTATTTTGAATTGAATTTTGATAGTCTTGTAAAACATGTACATACCTTGCTTTCTACAAGTTGTTTTCCCATATTTTGAAAAAATAAAAAAAGTAAAAAAATCTAAAAGAGGGTAAAAAGTCCTAAAAGAAAGATCAAAGGACTTAAAAAATACATAGACCCCAAAAGAAGAAAGATGAAATAAAACATGAAAGTGTGCAAGTTCAACTGCCACTACCTTTTACTTTTTGCAAATGATTATCGTAGAGTGTCAATAAATGCCATAATCCATGAGGAGTTAAACTATCTAAACTTGACTTGTCACATTTTAAATTTCCATGTTTTAGATAGAGAATAAAGTTTTGTCAGATAGTTTAATCCTGACAAATCAGTAGATAGGTAGAGAATAATGAGGAGCTCATCAATTTAATCTAAGCCCTTGGATGAAATAAGGTAGAAATAGATAGTTTTATGCTTTCAAAATAATAAAATCTTTCAAGGTAGCAAGATTAAATGCACTTGCTAAAAGGAAGAAAAAATGTTATAGTAATGTTGGGTATGCAGAAAGAGGTGGGAAAAAGAATGTAAATATTATTCACTGGGAAAAAATCACTAATTTCCCTCCCCTTGTAGGTATTCAGTATTCTATACTTCCAGTCAAAGAGGCTCAGAGCATTTCTCTGACTTCTGTTGGGACTAGACCCAAGGCTCAATGACTGGATAGTGGAAAATGTTGAATTCTTATGATAAAATCCCCTTTACCATTATTTTATCCCTCATTCATACATTTAATTCATCTTCATTACTAAATAATACTTCTTACTTAATGAAACTTAAAATCCCATTTAAATAACTTCCTTCATTCATAAAAATACAAAAACCCTAAAAAAACACTTTATCCTAAGTAAATTGGTGAAATGATGAAATATTAAGCTATGCTTTTATTAATTCCATTTACTTGGTCATTTAGTGTATTTTTGTGTATTCATTTTCCCCTTGTCATATTAACTTCTAACTTATGCTATTAATTCCCTAAAAATACCTTATCCTATCTATATAATTCCCTTTATCTGAAATACCCCCTAAAACCCACTATTATATAGTTTTTAGACTAAAGTTAATATGCACATGTTAAATTCAAAACCCAAATAAACACCCTTTGGTCTAAAACTAACATTAATTAAACACCCCACCCCCTACAAATGTGAGAAGGAAGGGCTTGCCAGATATTCATGTCTTTAATCAAAAATTAATGCCCGAGAAATATTATGATAACAAAATTAGAGAATTTTTCGAGGAGCAAGTAAGTAAACCATTGCCACAAGGCACTCCTATAGGTAAAGTCCTCCTCCAACACTTTCAAGATTTGTTCTTTCTTCAACATGAGATCAAACATCTTTTCATGTTTAAGCCCAATTTTGCTAAATACATGGAGGTAAATGAGAATTTTAGAAAGCTGAAGCATGTAAAAATTCCTAGTGAAGAACATTGGCAGCCATTTACAGAGTTAATGTGAAAAGAAGAGGTAAAACAGTGAAGAAATTACCTTGAAAATAGTCAAGAAGAAACAGTAAAAAAAAGGACAGTCTGCTGATTTTTTATTGCCAAAAGAAATATTTTTACATCAGTAAAATAGTGGAAATATCAGTCAAAGTGTATCTAAGTTAAAGGGCAGCATTAAAGAGTATCAGATGAAAGAGTATCAGCCAAGGAAACTCAACTAAAGATATTTTCTAACAACCAGCAAAGCAGGACAACAAATCACTCAAAGCTCCTTCATAAGTTAAAGTAGTTCTATTTATTTTGGATAAATGGAAAGCTTGTTGATTTGTTAAGCAGTTGTCCCTCTTATTTTGTAAAGATGTTTTCTATTTCCTGAAAATATTCCTAGATGTATTATAGGATATTTGTAACTACATTTTATATAAATACTTCTACATTTGAAGTATTGAGTGTGGAATAAAATTGCTAGACTTTACTATAGATTTTTGCTAAAACATTCGAGGCTATTATGTGTTGATTTCGAGGTAGCAGATTGGAAAAAGCTAAACTGGAATCATAATTCAAGATCCCTATGATTAACTGATGAGTAAAGTAGTTTCTTCTTGCCATTGTTTTCTTTCTTGAGTTTCATGCATTCCATTATATACGTTTGTTCAATCTTAATGAGTAACTAGGAATATTACTACAGGCTAGTCCTTTACTCCCTATTTCTAACTAGTTACCATTTGAACGTTTTCTTATGATTTCCGGTGTTAGGAATTATTATTTGCTCCTACTCCCGTTTGACCCTTGCCTTCTTATTCCACTTTTTGGATCAAAGGATCTTTCATAGCCTTTTATCCTGATCATACCATTTCACCAAAAACACTTTTCCCAAATCTCCGAGGGTTATCTATCTTGCCCTGAATACATTTTTACCCTTTTGGCCTTGACTTCCAGTACTGCTATCTAGATTTATACTACATAGCAAAATGGACAAGTATATTTCTCTCTAGTTTACTTCTAAGTGAATTTTTCCCACCAAAACATTTAGAAAACAAAACCAATTGTTCTATCATAACTTGCCTAAAAGAATTAAAAAAAAAAAAAAGATAAATATTAAAGAGAGAGCCCTCTCTGAATTATAGGGAGGTTAGATCCTAGGATTTGAAGTAGGTTTTTGGTTACCTCTAGTTTTCTTAGGCTAAAAACTCAAATCCCACAACCTAGAGAATTACTAGTGATAACAGAATACATCATTTCAGAGGTCTGTCTTTGGAACTCAATCTAGTCCAACTCATGAATATTCTTTATGTCTACCTCAAGGTTCTCCTTTTTATAGTCTAATAATATTTTGGGTGCTAAGGTAGTAGGCTGTAAAAATGACATCATCATTTTATTGTTGGAATAGTCAAATGCTGATAATAACCTGTTCTGATTTCGAGGCTTTCGCTTCACGAATTGAGAATATATTTCTATCTTTAACTCCTCATTCTTCTGCTTAATTAGCTTATATCTCTCTTTGATTTCCAAGTCCTTTTCCTCTGCTGGCTGTGAGGAAGAGGCTTCCATGTTGTGTTACTTCTCAATCATATGTGTGTCATTATGGTTTATTGGTCTTTCCTTTTGAATTTCTGTAAGTGTTTCATTGATTATGGTTGTTGCTATATCATCATTGGTCAGTGGAGCATATGTCTCATCAATATTTATTGTTATTTTCTTCTTATCAACTAAAATGAGCTTAGGCCTTTTGTTCTGAATTACTTTAAATTTGGTCTCAGTTGTTGTCTCTACTGTGTAACCTCCTTCTTCTCTAAATATTTCTGATGTTTCTGGTTGTTTGAGAACTTCCAAAGTTGGTGTTGTTCCTTTTTGGCTTGTTGTCTCTATCAAGGTGTTTTCACTCCATTCAATTTGATTGGAAAAATTTTATAGTTCGGGTTTTGACTCATGGATAAAGGGTTTTAGTTTACATTTGACCCTTAGTTTGCTTAAGATCCCTTGTGGATCATAACTCCATGGAAAACTCTCATCAAATTTGAAATCTAATAATTTATTTGTCATTTCCTTTTCTGCATCTCTGTGGTTGATTATGAATGGCCCAACTTGATTCTTTAACTTAAACTGGGTCTTCTTCTTGGGTGCCATAAAGTTAATTGAATATGAATTGAGAATTTGCCTAAGATATTGAAGTGAAAAAAGTCTCATACATACATGTTTAGGCAACTTGCAGGGTAACAAATTTGATCCAAAAATTCTTAGTTCTGTATGTTTTTCATAGATGTACTAATTCCCAAATTTGTTCTGCTTTGAAAGCTGCAATTTTATTTTCATTTCTTCACTGATTCCAGGCTGTTTTGATTTGTTTAATATGCTCATTGCTGGATGCAAAAATAGTTTTGAAAACTCTGAATAAGTGAAATCACTCGATTCTTTTCTTAGTAATGAATTCCAAGAGATAATTGACAGAGGCTTTCCCTATGCATCCATATTTGTCAAAGAAACTAGAAATTTGTCTACTTGGGAGAATAAAAAAAAATGGAAAATATAAGATGAATATCTAACAACTACTTCTGTGGGTAATTTATTTAACCGGTAATGGATGGTATCTACTATAAAACCAACATAGTCAAAGATGATTGATGGAGGTTGACCAAGAGACATGGTGGACAAGAAACCAAGAATATATGCATCAGTATACTCATCTGTAAAATATCCAAGGAAGATAATATGTCTAGACCCTTCAGGAAATTTAGCTGTGGAGTATGGAGGATTTATCTTTGGAATATTGACATGAGAAGGCACAAAATTCTGAAAGACCATAAACCTTTTAGGGAAATCTAGGCCAAGGTATAACTGAGTTAAGGCCTCTATGGACAAGGGGACTGCCTGGGGATCAGGTTGTAATTGAAGCATTTGATTGATTGACTGGGTTGTAATGGTAAAAAGTATTTATTTTTCAGCATTTACTATAGCCCTTTGATCTAGCTCATAGTATTTTTGGCAAATTCTAATGATTTCTTGATTGGGATGAGTAAATGGGACTATATACTTGGGTAAATGAGTTTCCAAAATTGGAATATCATATTTGTCTAAATATTTTTCATAACACCAGTTGTGTATATCTAGAAAATTAAACTCAATAACAGGGTCTGCAATTTTGTATTCAAGATCAATCAAAGGAATGCTTTCAGGAGCAACCACAGGTGGTTGAAGGGGGTTTACTATTACAGAAGATTTGGCAGTGATGACTAGTGTAGGCTTAGGGGCTTTGGATCCCTCAGATTTAGGTGTTTTGGATCCTTCAGGTCTGCTTCTGCTCTGTTTCTTAGGCATTTTGAGTAACTACTACAAGATTAGACTGTTTGCAGGAGCTTTTTAACAAGGAGGAAACTGAGAAATTTAGGTTAAGGATGGATTCTTTTGGAATTTTTTATTTTGGATTGTTTCAATGAATTCTTCTTTAAAAATGGGTTGTTTCTCTTAAATATGGTTTAAACTTTGGTTTACACGTTTTGATTTTGAGAAAAATACCTTTTTGCAAGTATCCGGCTCTGAAAAGGATTTATGAGGTTTTCAGTTGAAACTCGGGCTTCAGCGGTTTGTCCGGAGCGGTTCATAGCTTCTCAATCAGTCTTTAGAGGTTTAATTATGATAACTGCAAAGGTTTTGGGAGAAAAAAATGAGAATGAGGGCTTTAAAAGGCTTTAAACGGAGCTCGGGAAGAGTTATATCATACTGCAAATGCATGGATAGCATAAAAACAGCTTAACCAAAGGTTTTAAACTTTTGATACAACCACAATAATTTTCATTAAATGCAGGTCTCGAAAATGGAGGGAGGAGGTTTCAGAATTTGAAATGAAACTGGAGAGCGTTTATCGCGTGCAAATTGGGCAGTAGGTGGTTTAGAAAAATATTAACGTGATCCAATATAATCTCGACACGTCATAGAGGGAAAAATAGTCAATACATCCCATTTCGCGTCCATTTTTCATTCGGGCGGATGATTAGTTGTTGCGTGCGATATTGCTTTTGGGCCGTTGGATCTGGAAATTGAGTGCAAAGGGTCAAGATTGGCTTGGAAGGTGAGGCAAAAGGAAATAGTGGGACTGGGAAAATTATATATGTGGGTGGTTTAAAATAGGCTTTAAACCTTTTGATTAGCTGTGGGTAAAGGTTTATATATAGAAGCGGGGATAGGCGGATATGGATAAGGGTTGGGGTTAAGTTTTATTAAAAATAATCCTTAGTCTCTCTCAATAAAACTTTGGGTTTGACGTTTATGTGGGGAAGGATTAATATATGCTTTGCAAAGTGTTAAGTCTTTTGAACCTTATAAAGAGTTTTAATTCAATTCAAAAATTTATGATATACGTCGATGAGCAGGATGATATGTTTTGTTTAGAAGATATGTCATATGCCCAAATAAAACACACTTGGCACAGTTTGTAATTTATTATATAGTTTTAAACCTTTTAAATGATTTAATAACCATAGGGGGCGGGATATTTTTTTAGTGATAGTTTTTAGACCGAATGGGATTTTATTTGGGTTTTAATTTAACACATGGGTACTAATAACTTTGGTCTAGAATCTTTATAATAGTGGGATTTGGGGGCATCTAGATATAGGGAATTAAATAAGTAGGATAAGGTACTATTTAGGGATTTAATAAACTAATTTAAAATTTATTATGAAATGGGGAATGGAATGCACACAAAAATACATAAAATGACTAACTAAAGTGTAAAAGTAAAGTTTGTCTTTTTATCATTTCACCAATACTTAGTATAAAGTATTTTTGAGGGTTTTTGTATGTTTCTGAATGAAGGAAGTTAATTAGATGGGTTTATATGCTTCATTAAGTAATAATGAGTCTTTACTTATGAAAAGAGGTTAAAATGTATGAATGAAGGATGAATGATGGTAAATGGGGATTTAACATAAAAACTCAATATTTTTGACTAGCCAGTCATCGAGCCTTGGGCCCAGTCCCAAAAAAAGTAAGAGAAATGCTCTGAGCCTATTTGACTAATAGCTTGGAATAATGAATACTTACGGGGAATGGGAAATTAGTGATTTTGCCCGACAATCATTTATTACATGATTTCTCCACTACCTACCTAGCCTTATTCTAACATTTTTTCTTCATTTTGTAGGTGAATTTAGGCTTGAAACCTTAAAACATTTATTCTTTTAAAGCATAAACTATCTAAATCTACCTTATTGCATCCAAGGGCTCAGATTAAATTGTTGAGCTCCTCATTATTCTCTACCTATCTACTGATTTGTCAGGATTAAATTGTCTGACAAATCTTTATTCTCTATCTAAAATTAGAAATTGAAAACATGACAAGTTAATATTAAATAGTTTAACACATCATGGATTATGGCATTTATTAACACTCTGCCCATAATCATTTTTTTTGCAGAAAAGTAAAAAGTAGTGGCATTTGGACTTGCTCACTTTCAGGTTTTATTTTCATGTTTTTTCTTTTTGGGGTCTACATTTTTCAAGTCCTTTGATCTTTCTTTTAGGACATTTTACCCTCTTTTTGATTATTATTATTATTATTATTATTTTCTATTTTTTATTTTTTTTCAAAATATGGGAAAACAACTTGCAGAAAGCAAGGTATGTACATATTTTACAAGACTCTCAAAAGTCAATTCAAAATTAGGAATCCTATATTTATAGGACCCTAACAGTGTGGATATGAAAATCAATCATGGTTAGCCATGGTCCAATGTCACATTGTGACAAGGACTGTCTCAATATGAAAATCAACCATGTTCAATGATGGTCAACCATGTTTATTTTAGGGTTTATAATATTTATCTTAGTATTCACATACCTTGCATTTATAATATTAAACCCTTGAGTTTAATAACAATTCCTTGGTTTTATTTATATAATGATTCATTTTCTTAAGGTTTAGTATTAATTGTAGGGTTTATAAGATTAATCTTAGGATTTCATATAAATCCCTTGGGTGTATAATCATGTTCAACAATGGTCAACCACATTCCAATGTCACATTGTGACAAATATTTTCTCAATATGAAACTCAACCATGGTCAACCATGTTCAATCATTGTGAACCATGGTGAACCATGTTCAATCATAGTCAACCACAGTCAAATGTCACATTATGACAAATATTGTCTCAATATGAAAATCAACCATGGTCAATCCTGGTCGACCATTGTCCAATATCACATTGTGACAAATATTGTCTCAATATAAAAATAAACATTGTAAACCATTATCAACCATGGTCAACCATGTTCAACAATGGTCAATCATGTTTAATAATATTCAGCAATCATGGTCATATTGTGACGAACATTGTCTCCTGGTCCAACATTACATTATGAAAACCATAGTCATCCATCATCAACCATGGCACAATATCACATTGTGACAAAGATTGTGTCAATATGAAAATCACCAATGGTAAACCATGGTCCAATATCGCATTGTGATAAATATCGTGTCAAGATAAAAATAAACCATGGTCCACAATGGTCAACCACGTTTATTTTAGGGTTTATAATATTTATCTTCTGGTTTTTATACCTTGGGCTTATAATATTAAACCATTGTGTTTAATATTATTCCATTAGGTTTATAATCACTTGTAGTTTTAGTATTTATCCCTTAGGTTAAAATAGTGTCGTGTGTTTATAATAACAAACCATTTGGTTTATTAATTTAAGGGAGCCGTATATTCTTATGGTATAATATTTTCATAGGGTGTATAATATTAATCCTAGGGTTGAATATAAATCCCTTGGTTTTATAATCATGGTAAACCATTGTCAATGATGGTCCAAAGTCACATTGTGATAAAGGTTGTCTCCATATGTGTTAGATGATCCAAATATCTTAGTTTCAAGCAAGGATATAATAATTATTAAATTAGAATAATTAAATTAATATTAGAGACACTTAGAAATAGAATATTGTTCCAAAATATATGACTCTAGAATAGTGTTATATCTTAGGCTCTAAAATAGGAATAAAGTTAATGGAATTGTTAGAAGAATATTTATTTTAAATGGACACTTGTTGTTTTATCAAGTGGTCCATAACTAAAATAAGTTAGGACATGTTGCTTATAAATAGGTTATTTTCTTAATTGAAAGAGTGTTGGAGTTTACGTGTGTAAACTCTTGCAATTTCTTCATGTAATTTATTTTCCTATTATTAATAAAATTATGTGTGTGAGGACACTTCTATATTATTTTGGTATCAGAGGACAATAATGTAGTTTATGGGAGAGAGAGATTCCATCTTTACAAGTTTATGGAAAACTCTATTAAATTGTTCATCAATTGAATTGGTATACAAATTTGTTAAATTTGTTTCTTAGGGAAAAAAAAATTAATTATTATTTGGATTATAGATCATTTCATTCATTATTTTATTTGGAATTTTATGCTCATCCTTGGCTGCCCCAAAGCACTGTGTAATTCCACTGCCCCTATGCTCATTACCCATTGTCATCATTGCACTGGAAACCTTCCTTCAATCTAACTCATGCTGAAAGAGATTGAGATGCGCACTCACACTATCATAATGCTTTGGAAGAAGTTGGATCCACCCATGCTACGGGGGAATATTATTGCAATATAAGGGGGGCATGAAGGCACTTTTTTTTACAAGGTTCTATTTTTTTCCAGTTTTCACGGCTCGAGAGAGAGAATATTCTCTTTGTAATGACATTATAGACTAGGGAAACTATATGTAGTGAAATTGTTGTGTAATCAATGATTTTTTTTTTTATTGATTTGACACTATTGTTGATTTTTATCCTTGCAATATCAACAAGTTTCAGAGAATCCATCTAGAAAATAAGGGAATCCATCTACATCATCCTCTGAATCATAATCTTAATCTGGATACCATTTCTTTACCAGCGCTGCGTATCTCTACATCAGATGAATCTTTCTTAACACCGATAAATGCATAAAACGATGAAGACGATCCCCTCTGAGACACAATTCTGAAGATTCACATCTTCCTTTTGTAAGAATTTTGACTTGTGGAATGTCACTCAAATCAAAACTTCTGTTATCACTTGATGTCAAATTGTTGTAGAAAATGTTGAAATTGTAATATTAGCAACATGCTTTCCAAGGGAAACAAAAGTATCAAATCTGATGTCCCATGAAATCAGTATTAGCGATGACGATGGTAAATTTATTGATGGGACAGGTTTGAGTTCTTTGTATAAATCGAATCAAAATTCACCATGTGTGAAGACCGCTAAAGTTGATTTTCAGAGATTGAAGAAACTAGTAGCTTGGAGACATATTTTGTTGAAGGAATCTGTTGGCCACACCAAAGCTAAAGCCGAATTTTAAAAGGAATTTTGATCATAGTTTTTTGCAGGTCAAGGGGAAGAGAACACAGGTCAGGAGGTAGCACGCAAAAAGCGAAAAAAGAGCTAAGGATCATTCTGTAAATGATTGGGAAAACAACTTCAGTCATTTTGGGAGATAAGTGTTATTTTTACAATGTTTTTAATCTAAGTGGATAATTTTATTTTTTTGGGGTGATTATTTTATAAAATTTATAAATTTGTGGAGCAATAAGAAGATGTCATTTTTAATTTTATCTGGAGAGATAAGGAATTATCTATAATATTTTTGGAGAAAGAAGGTGTGAGGGGTTATTTGTAAATGTTTGGAGAAGAAAATTTTGTATTTTGGAGTAATAAGTAGATATTATTGTAATTTTTATTTTGGATAAATAAGGGTCATTATTTGTAACACAAAGTACCTTTTTTACTTTGAAGGGGGGGTAGATTCTTTTAAACGAAATTTGTAAGGGTGTTATAGGTCCATTTGGGCATCATCCCCCATGACTTGGTCAAACTGGACATCATCCCCAGGACCAATGAAATAGGGTCTATCATCCCCTTACGTTTGAATTGTTATATTCCATAAGAGAAAAGGAAATCATTCATGGCTTCCATTGTGATATTTCCAAGGTTTTAAGTATATGTTATATCACCTATTGACTCGTCAATGAAACCTCTAAAGGGAATAAATATGTTTCATATGCAGCATCCTCCATTCAAGGTGTTGGGCCCAAATTAAGGTATGTTATCACCCTATAATTACTTCGAATTATGTTACAATTTTGGGGTAATTCCTCTTCATATTAACAATAAAGAGAAAAAAATATTATGAAAACTAGAACAATTAGACTAATGATGAAAATGATGTTTTTGTAAAAAATAATTGACTTCACTTATCTCCGCATGCAGGAAGCCAGGGTGGATGGACCAATAGGAAATGGAAGTTAACCAACAGACACAAACATATGAGATATCGGTGACTCCTAGTGGCTGACAGAAAGTAGAAAGACGAATTTGAGTCCAATAACTCTAACAATAGACACATGCAGTGGGTTGTCATTTGGGAAATACTTTCTCATTTTTGAAATTGCCTTTAAAAGGGAAAAGGACGAATGATAAGGGAAGTCGAAGAAAGGATAGGAAATTCATTTTGTAATCGACGCATCTGAACCAACCTGCCTACCTGTATTTTTGTAACATCACTAGATGTAATATAGAGCTTTGAACAATAATGTTTTGAATTTTTTACTGCACTAGTGCTTCTGGTGGTCTGGGCCCAACCCCTAGAAGTTCCTCACAAGTTTTCATATTTTGTGTAGTTGCATAACCAATGCTTAAGTATCTGATGCATTTGTAAAGTAGATTTCCATTCAATAAAGTTATAGTTTCTCTTTCTTTAGGATTGTTAGCAATCACATTCTTGAATTAGGATAATCGCAATCATATTTTCTAACTTATGACAATGCTTCATTATCAGTAGATAGTTCCAATTCTTTTAATACCATTGCATTTGAGTATAGATCGTAGAATAAGATGATTTCGACGTTATCTTCCTTTGAGGATTGCATTACTCTTTTAGCACAACGAAGCATTCAACAGTCGATCAATGTTGATTAATTAATTCATAAAGAGAATTCCACTGTAAAATTACATAAGTAATTGTTGTACAATTCATTTAAATTGCTTCAATTATATTTTTGTTCCATTATTGCTCAGTTAGTTATACTTTTGTTCCATTACTGATTAGTTAGCTAGATTGTTGTTCAATTCAATTCCATTACTGCTCAGTTAGTTATACTACTATTCCATTACTACTCAGTTAGCTAGACTGTTGTTCAATTCATTTCCATTGTTGTTCAGTTTATTTAGAATGTTGTTTAATTCAATTCAATTGCTGCTTGATTTCTCTATATTGTTGTTCAGTTCAGTTAGCCTGTTGTTTAATTCAATTATATAGCTTCTAAATATTTCTTCTCAATCTTAGGTTAAAAATCAATCCAAGCCACCCCTCGTTAGGATAAGTGAAGTTAGGAAGTTAGCAAATTCTTCCTCATAAGTGACAAGGAATAACTATTAAATGACCCGACTCGCATATATTGTGCCAACACTCTTGAAATAAGAATACTTAATTTGGGATGATAATTAAATGAGAAAGCACTAGATTTGTCAATAATAAGCCACCTTTTTGAGCCCCAACACAAGGGTGCATTGCAATGCACTTCCCAACATTCAAGAGTGCATTGGTCAACTGGGAGTGAAATTTTCATTGTTACGAAATCTCCACATGGCTAGTGCCTTCTATAAGAGTCCATATGTGTCAAAATTTTAATCCAAGTGTCCATCTAACACCTCTGAACTTGGGAACATGTCTTGCCTATTATTAGAAATTAATTCATCGAGAAACTACCATGAGTATCCTTATAAATTGAGCACAAATCCTAGTGCTAGGGAAGGAAGATTTTTGGTAAAGAAATGCTGTTGGATTCTCATTAGAGAGAGTGAAAGTACTGATATGATGTTGGTGTGATGTTGGATGTAATCAGGCTGGGATGAATTTGGAGTTGGTGACATCAAATCGATCGTTGGTTGTAACCTCCCCCTTCTACTCTTTAATAAATATTGAATTTTATCTTGCCATATATGTATCTGTTTATGCTTCTATTTCTCATACAATGGATTCTTGAATGATATATATGTTTCATGTTTAATTGATTTAACTGATTAAGATAAGTAGCAATCCATATATTGAAATATGTTTTTTTTTCTATGTTTATACTTGCAGGAATTAATCTAGTGATCTAAGTTGGATTGGAGGCGACAGAAAAAGTGACAGAAGGATAATGGGAAGCACTTGGATTGAAAGTAGGTTCTTCTATCATTTAGTGTGTCTATTTATTCTTAGAGAAAGTGATAGTAGATTCTTGCATCTATTTTTCTAACTGCCTAACACCACACTTAGGAAATTTGACTCATCTCTAGCTCATAATTCTGCATAAAAAATTAGTGAATCCAATGGGGAGTTTCCTTATCATTCATGGTGTTTTTTCCTCTACTTATCCACCTAGTAGCATCTACTTTCAATTAATAGGAATTTGAATGAAAGTATAAGTGTGTTATGTAGCTTGCATTTTTAATCACTGTTGCGCCCAACGCACTATTGGTCAAGACACAGTGCACTTCAGTGCACTGTCTCCCACTTAGGGGTGCACTGAAACACACTATCTCCCCCTAGATACTATGTTTCCCCCTTAGCCAACCAAATTTTATTCAAATTTGTCATTGCCATCACTCTTAGCCATTTGTTTTCTATGTCTTCAATTGTCTAATAACTCTTAGAGACCAGTGAATTTTCTTGATTCTTCCTCCTTTGAAAAGTAAATTCGTTCAATGTCTCTTTAAGTGTGTTTCTTTATCATTGGCAAATAAAATTTAAAGTATTTTATTTCTGCATTAGATCCATTTGTTTTCATAATGGAAAATGTCATTAAATTCTTCGTTTCCTGTATGAAAAATTATAGTTCCATTCTTCATTTTTCCTAAAAGAAAAATAGTTGTTAAATTCCTCATTTCTCAAAGAAGAAAACATTTGTTTTTATTGATTTGATACATATAGTTTCCTTTCTTGGATTCACATTAAGGAAGCTTAAAAAAAAAACCTCCTTGTGCATATAGTGAATTGTTTGTGTTACATAAGAAAAGTTTTGGAAAGCTACATTTTAGTTTGTGCTCTTTGTTGTTTTCTCTCAAAAAATGATTGGTCTTTCCCTTAGTAGCTACGAATTTCATTGAGAAAGCTAAAATTATAAAGTTTTCTTATCATTTTAGTTTGGATTTTTAGGAATTTCCATCACATCATGCGATGAACCTCAAAAGGAAAATTTGTAAAAAATATCAACTTAAAATTTACATTAATTTACCTAAAGAAACATTGGAACCATAACACTAAAATTTAGAAGGTTTAGGTTAGAGATATGTTCCGACATTGTTAAACATAGAAGCTATCATTAACTTGTCTACGGTACATTCTGAGTTTGATACCTCAATCCATGTACGTAAGTATATCAGAGCTCGTCCACGTACCCTTGGGTATATCGGACGATGTTCTAGTATGAAAAGTATAAGGGGGTGCTCTCATTGTGCAGTTTCGCATTAGACAATGCTAATATGGACTTGGTCCTCCATGTACCTTCAAGTATATTTGGGAGGACAACTTTAGGTTGCTATCCATACATAGTGAACCAATTCGGCCACCTTATAACTTGTGATACACCAAACACATCATTCGGTTAGATTGCCTTCTCGTACTTTCTGGTTCGCCAGGAGGTATTTTGCAGTTCTGAATTACTTGGTAAACCTTTTTCCTAGAATCACCCCTTTTATTTTTTTGTTACTTTTTCTTGGTCATAAAATAGTTCAGTCATCCTGGAAGAATAATACCCTTTTCCCCATTATTCCCATAGAATAGGTTTGAAACCACCTTTACCACCATAAGCTGCTTTTGGTCGGCGAAGGCGACATCACTCTACCAAAACTAGTATTATCAGTACCTCTTGTGCGACATCATCCTCACATATACCATATTTGGCACAAGTTTTTTCTACAAATCCTGCCTCATCTACTGTTGTTGAGATGGAGTCCTCGCAGGTACCCGTGGTCATGATCCATCCAATCAGTGGGACAATACCTCCAAAACCTGACGTTGTTCAACAAGAATTTGATCCGGATTATGTCACTTTTTTTCTAGAACATCTGAATCCCAAAGTCGAACGACCAAAATTTATTCATGTATCAATCTCTGCACAATATATTGTAGCCATTGAATCTCCCATATCATGCTATCAACCTCCTAAAATATACTTTGTGCTCAATGGTGAAATTCTTCCACCTGGTTTAATTTCGATTGAATAAATATCACAAGAAGAAACACCTTTAACTCCAACTAATTTTGGGGTGGAGCTTTTCCTGTATGTGTCTTTTCCTCAATCACCTCCCTCTGCTTTTTTTGATCTTGTATCTATTAGAGTTCTCGTAGATCCAATAGGGTATACATTTGGTCGAATAACCATGCATAAGCCAACATCTTCAGCTCGACCATCTATTCCAGTTGCAACAACACTTTCTCTTGCTAATCCGTCTAATCTGGAAATGAATTCTAGTTAATGATGTTCTAGTTTCATTTCAGATATAAACCTTTCTTTACTGTGTTTTACTTATCCATCATAGGTTTGTTTATGAGCATGTGTTTGAAAAGTCATTGGACATGGTGAAATTATGAGTTTTTCATAAGCTTAGAAAGCATAATTTTCAAAGATAGAACAAAAGAAACAGTAAACACAACAAGCACATATAATAGATCTTAACACATAGAATTTTGATAAAGGATTTCACCCCTCATGGGCTACATCTCCTTTTTCCAGCTTCATAGTGTGACCTATGTATTAGCTTCAAGTGCAATCAAATTTCTTTTACAAGCTTCAGAACCTCTTGAAACCTATTCCAATGAGTTTAAAACATCGTAGTCTCCAAAAAATAACAATTTTTTTTTGTTGAATTTGGACTCTGGATGCTCTAGCAATGACTCCAACACCTGGTGGACCTCAACTTCAAAAATAGTCAAATGCAAAAAAACACCTATAGATGACCATCTCTACCTCAAAAACCTACTCCATTGAGTTCCTAACATCCCAATTAGCTAGGAATGACTTTTACTGAGCTCAGTTTGGTAAAAAATTGAGTGAGTTATGACCAAAATAAATTTTCCACAATTTCTCCTCTCAAACTGGAGGAACTACCAGTTAACCTTAGAAGTCTACCAAAATTGGCACACCTCCGAATTTTCTACCAACCTAATCCCTGGATTAATGAGCACTAAGTGCATTTAGGGAAAATAAGCATGGTTTAGTGAGAAGTGCAGTTTATATGGTTAATGATGGATTAATGTGGGTTAACCACGTTTTAAGTTTAATTAATCCGCATTAATTTTCCACTGATCATTTGGCTCTGTCTCTCGGTCTTTAGGCTCATCCACATGGGGAGGGGGCTAGCCCACGGGGTTGGTCCCCTTGAACCCCTAACCATCGGTGAATGAAATTTTAAATATACACGGCAAACGTATGGTATAAGAACCACCTTGGAGATGAAAACGTAAGTTGGGCGAATGGCGGGCATGAGGTCAGTGGTTCGACACCCACTCCACGACAAAAATTTTGCTCAGAATTTAAATTAGACTTTTCCACCATAATTAGAACTGCCTCCATGTTTAGACCTCTGCTAGGTTTGTTAGAGGGTCTTCTAAATCTAGTTGAGCTCCGCTGAATAGTGGATTTGTAATATATATATATATATATATATATATATATATATATAATTCCACCAATAAGCTAAAATGTCAAAAATTAGTGTATTTGACATTCGACCCCATAAATAAGAAGATGGCCCACCAGAGAGGAAATGTGGCACCCTCTGCTTGGGTTATACTCCATCCTTCAAAAAAATTCAAATTCCAACTTAGGAAGAATTGCAGGTCATTGGGAAATATTTCTCTTCAGTTAACCCATATGGTGAATTTGAAGGCGAAAATTTTCACAGTGTCACTATCTGCAATCTGGAAAATATTCTGCAATGCTGACTATACCTGAAACATCAGTAATGTACCTGTTCTCCTCAATTTCTTTCTCTCTTTTGGAAAAATAACACTAGACGATAACTCAGTAATATGAACCCATATTATTATGAAATGAGTTGCCCTAAAATCCTAGTGAGGAACTCTATCCAATCCTTCATGTTATAAACAATTTTGAGCACTTTGAATTTTTAGCTAATTTATTGCAGGAGCATCCAGACTTAGCCAACTATCTGATTGTATTTTCACATGTTGCGGCTAACATTAGGTGGATAAACATTAGCCATTAATATTTTACTTAGTTTTAAATGAGAGAAGTTATTTTATATCGGTTTGTTAAATTAATTAGGAATAAAAATAGAAATTGGTTTCTCGCTGCGAGGAGATTGAACCAAGTAGGATAAGATCTTAGAAATAGGGTAGCATTTGTTCGTTAAGAGTGGCTCAAACTAAAATCTATTTTAGGTGAGAAGGACTACTTCAGATAGATATATATATATATGTATGAGATAGGTGTGAGAAAGGGAGCAGAGTGTAGAAAAGAGTGAGACAAGTGTGAAATAAGTGTGTGATAGGAGAGAGCAGAAAGAGAATAAACAATTATAATAACCAACCGATCAAGGGCTTGGCTCTGTAAGTTACTTTATTATTAATTTTCAAGTGTTTTATATTTATCAGGTTCTCTTTTCAAACTATTGGTTAAAAAATCTATTGAATCACATATATATTAAGTTATACAACAAGAGGAAAATTGGATTGCAGGTGTGATGAGGGCCATAGATCTGAACCAGATCAATGAGAGAGATCTCATCGAAAGTTGAAAGCCATCGCACCTCCCACATAATCAGGTTTAATAGTAAAGAGTCGCAAGTCAAATTTTTTAATCAGTGATGCGAAGTGAGGAGTGGATAGAAAATGAGGATCGTTCGATCCAGGACTAAACCAACAGTGGATATCATAGCACCGGGAAGTGACTTCATGTTCTGCAATATTTATGAGATAAACATTAAGACATCGCAAAGTAAAAAAAAATATTTTCGAAGTGAAAAAGGGGAAGATACGTGTTGGCTCAAAGCAGTTTATAAATTCGCAAGGATTAAAGTTTAAGTGTTAAATTTAACTGCAAGTTGTGCAATTTGTGATCGCTGGTGATTGGTCAGGGTTATCGTGGGACCCTCTGGTAAGAATTTCCGTGCATAGGAAACATTTTGGGTTATATTAGTTTGTTTAAGTTTTGTTGTTGATCGTGCCATATGTATGTTTAGTGAGTCTAAATCCTAAAACAAATCCACTCCGAGTAATAAGGTTGTGTGGAGTGTAAACACTATAGTTTTTGCTTGTATATTCTGATATTTCTACAGCTAGTCTGCATCATTTGGTATCAGAGAAGATTTGAGTCTGTTCTTGAATGTTGGAGCAAAGATGCCACCCAGGAGAGGAGCTGGCATAGGTTGTAGAATACCGTAAGGTAATTCAATTCTGCTAAATAAAATTCGACATCTTCGTACAACAATGGAGACAATAGAGGTTGCTCAGAGGAGAGCACCTGAGGAAGGATATGTTAGTGTAGGATAGGAAACTTCTGAAGAAGAATAATAAGCATAAGATGATGTAACTAAAATGCTAAAAATGTTGATTAAGGCAACTGGAAGCTAAAAGGTGGATATACCTTTGTATGAGGGAAATCTAAATATGGAAGAGTTAATGGAAGGGATTGGTTCATTAGAAAAGTACTTTGAATTTGAAGAAGTTGAAGAAAAAAGGAAAGTGAAATTTGTAGCTACGAGACTAAAAGGCCATGCATCTATTAGGTGGGAGGAGTTACAGGTATCCAGACAGAGAAAAGGAAAGCCCAAAATCAAGCAATGGGATAACATGGTAAGAAAAATAAAATGTAATTTCATGCCCAAGGATTATCAATTAAATATATTTAAGAAATTACAGAATTGGAAACAAAAGCGAATGATAGTGAAGGAAAATAAAGAGGAATTTTATAAACTTAATATTAGAGCTAGACATGTAGAGGATGATGTTGAGAAATTAGCCAGGTATATAAATGGCTTGATGTATGATATCCAGGATGAGATCATTCTATTAAATATGAAGACAATTTAAGATGCTTACTAGGAAGCCTTAAAAGTAGAAGAGAAGATACGAAGAAAACAAATTCAGAGGAATCGAGGAAAGAGTTCAGCAAGAGGAAGATGAACATTCAAACCCAGATTTCAACATTCCCAGAATGAAGCAGGAGGTTTGAGTAGCAAATCACCATAGAGAGGAGACTCTAGTAGAGGAAGGTTTGTACCCAGAGGTAGAGGCTGAGGAAGAGATATTCGGTGCTTTACATGTGGTGAATGGGGACATGGGTCATGGGACTATCCTCATAATAAGTCAACAACCAAGAGAAATGTGAATTTTGCTGAAAAAAAGGAAGAAATTAGTCATATTGCAGGTAAAGAGGAACCACCCGAAGCAGGAGAATCCTTATTATTGAAAAGGGTATTGCTTAAAGAAAAAAAATAAGGAGGAGAGCTAGCTTAGAGGAAGAATCTATTCCAAACTATATGCAAGTCCAAAGGTAAATGTTGCAAAGTGGTAATTGAAAGTGGAAGTACTGATAACCTTGTTTCTATAGAGATGGTGGACAAGTTGGGATTGGTAAAAATATTAAACCCTACTCCTTATAAGGTATCATGTCTACAGAAAGGACATCATGTTATTGTGATAGAACAATGTAAGGTTGAGTTCCAGATTGGTACTTACAATGATGTTATATTATGTGATGTAATGCTGATGGATGTATGTCACATATTTCTGGGAATACCTTGGTAGTTTGATCAGAAAGCCATATATGATGGCAAAATAAATAGTTATACTCTAGAGAAGGATGGAAAGAAACACACATTGCTGCCATTGAAGGATGAAGCTGAAAAAGAAGCACCTAGAAATAGTGTTATGCTGATGAGTGGAAAAGAACTGTTGCAAGAAGTCGAGAAGGATGAGGAGATGCATTTTTCTGTTATAGGAAGACCCAAGGTAATTATAACTTGCAAAAATTTAGAAGATTTATCTGAAGAAATATGAAATCTATTGAATGATTTTGCTGATATTATTCTGGATGATTTTCCATATGCATTACCACCGATCAGGATTATTAGGCACCACACTGATTTAATACTTGGAGAAAGTTTGCCGAATAAAGAAGCATACATGTTAACTCCTCAAGAAAATGTAGAAGTTGGAAGACAAGTGCAAGAGTTGATGGATAAGGGGTTGATAAGAGAGAGTCGTATTCCATTTTTTGTATCAAAATTACTCAGTCCAAAGAAAGGAGGTGAATGGCGCATGTGCAGAAATTCTAGAGCCATAAATAAAATCACCATTAGGTATCATTTTCCTTTACCGTGCATGTATGATTTAATGGATTTCTTTAGCGGATCAAAATATTTTAGGAAGATAGATTTGAAGAGTGGTTATCATTAGATAAGGATTAGAGAAGGGGATGAGTGGAAGACTGTCTTCAAAAAAAACAATGGTTTGTATGAATGGTTAGTGATGCCTTTTGGGCTAACTAATGCACCCATCACATTCATGAGATTAATGAATGAAGTCTCAAAGAAATATGCAAAAAAGTTTTTAATTTTTTATCTTCATGATATTCTAATTTTTAGTCGAAGTAAAGAAGAGCATATGGAGCACCTTAAATTGTTTCTAAAAATTTTACAGAAAGAGAAGTTACTAATAAATTTGAAGAAATGCATTTTTTATGAAGGAAGAACTAGTATATTTGGGATTTCTAGTTTCTAAAGAAGGCTTAAAAATGGATCCAGAAAAATTCCAAGCAATTTTGAATTGTACAACTCCAAGAAACATGTTTGAGGTATCCCAAAATGGGAATTTTCTACAACAAATGGAATATCTTGAGATATTACAAAGTTGGAGCTTCAGAAACTCATGAGCATGGAAATGTATAATAGCTAATTATATGTAAAAGGACATCTCACCAACAGATGTAACAACCTCTGCAAGTAGATGGCCTATATCCTCCTTCCCAAGTGGGGAAATGCAACAATATAGGGCATAAAACAGCTGTATTCAGAAAATAAAACTATAAAAGTGAGAAATGGGACTTAGATCCCTTATAATACATGATATAAAACTCACATGTATAATTATAGGTGAAACAAATCACTCTAGCGAACATAAACAGATCTCCACAAGTCAATGCAGCTCAAATAAGCCCAAAACCCATAGCCTAGATCATGTCGAAAGTAATGAAGCAAATACTGCATTATTTTAATGAGTATTTATGCATATAATAATGAAAAAAATCATATCTAGAGTTTAAAATGTATAAATGGCGATGAAAATGGATATTCCTCCCTTTTTATACAAAATAAGAGTAACCCGACAAGGGTTTCTTGAGAGCACAATGTACAAAAATGTAGATCTACAGATATGGATATTAAAAATTTAGTTTTACTATAGTACTAAATAAATATGATTGAAATATACAAGTGACAAAAGAGGAATGGAATACAGAGCTTTTCGGGAGAAGGGTTGGCCGTTTCTCCAAGGAATGAGCTCACATGTAAGGGATCAAACCCTGCAACTGCTGCTCTGGAAAAAATGATGCAGTTTCCCCAGTAAATTGTGCTATAGTGGATTGGAACTGAGTTGGTAACTTTCCAAGATGTCAAATAAGCTCTTGGACCTCCTGTACTAATCTTTCAAAGAAAGGGGAGCTCCCCCCTCTGAAAGATAAGCTCAAGAGCTGGTGTTGTGAATCTCCCACTGCACACTCAGAAACACAGTGTTTCCTGCTGAAATAATAATGTCGTAGCTGTAGGAAGTGCTAGGCCTCAATCCAGGATATGGGAGAATGAAGAAAAAAACTCCTCCAAGTGATCTCTCAATGAAGGAGAAGGAATCCCTAAGCAGGAATGCCTTGTGCTGAACATCACTGCATACTCAACTGAACAACTGAAGAATTCTCAAGTGTCTAAGCAAACATGAAAATGTAATCCATAAGCTAACCCCAAAAGTCTGTCATCTTCCTCCTTATAATGTTTGTGAGCCTCCTCACCTTGGGTCCCACCTATTAGGGTTTCCAACACCATGTGAATACATTCCCTCCAAAACTGTGTTGTCTTCTCAAGAAAGCCACACCTTCTTAGGCAGCGCTCTTGACTTGGTCAAATTTGAATGAATCATCATGATCCTCTTCTTGTTCACACATGGGAGGTGAAAAATCCAACCACCAAGTTATCCGCTTTTCACACCAAGAGGGACTTTATGTCAATACAAGTTAAAAATGGTTCCTTTTTACCATTTATTCTTCTACTAGGTGTAAAAATAAAAATCTAATATTTGAATTAGCTGCATGCTAATTTTAAGAATATTGCACTCCTCCCCTCTCAAATATTTCTTGTACTCAATAAAGTGCAAGGATAGAATGAATTATTTCTCCTCCTCTCCATGTAGCATCCATGTATGATGGTCTCCTCCAAGTAAAGAGATGATGTCTCAACAATGTATCCTCATAGTGCCTCTCCCAAGCAAAACAAAGTAGCTTTTGGTGGACACCCCAAATGGATATCATCATGCAGAAGTAACATAGTCAAGGAGACAACTATGTACTGTCTAGAGGTCCTCTCAAGGCATGGAGTATGAAATTTATGGGAAATCCTCATTCCCAAGTGAAATCTCCACCCCCAAGCTATCATCCATATGATATGAGTCACCCTCCATCATGGCAACTCATGAAGAATCTCCTCCACCTTTGGCTCCTGAAGTGCAGGTGGGCTAAATAAATGAACATGATAGGCGAGAGGGCCTATCCCACATTTTCCTCCTCTCCACTTATGATAAGTGTAGAGGGCATGCTGATCTTGGGCTGCAACATGATTTCCCTCCAATGGCAAGAAGGAGATTGAACCTCCAAGGACCCTTCCTCCAAGGTCATGAACCATGCCAACCCAAACCATTTCATACAAGATGAATGAAACATCATCACCATATGGCATCTAAATCAAAAAATGTCTAAAGATCATGTGAAAGTCTGGATGATACACATGGTATTTCTGGTGGATACAACGCAGTCCTTTCAACTTCTGATACAAAGCATCAAGTGGCAAGTTGTTCTTCAAAGAATTTGTAGCTATGCATGTTAGCTCATCTACTATGGAGTAGTAAGCAACAATATATACCAGTTTTTTAGAATCAAACAAATACAACACTTTCCCAAAGTCATGTACAAATGGATTATCAATATTACAAAATTTGGCCCTAAAGTGACCATGAAACCCAAAAATAATCTTGCTCTCCTGTGGAGCAATGCACTGCTTACATACGGTGAGAAAATACAAATACTCAATAGAGTAATCAAGAAGAACATAAATGTATTTCTTACCATGCATCATGTGTGAGCTGCATGTGAGGTCCATGAGTGAGTCCTCCCATGAGAATATTTTCATAAAAATCTGCAAGAGGAGAGGGTGCATACTCCCTTTGGAACACTACATCAATAAAAACATGCTCTCAAGTGACAGCGTTATAGGCCTTAGTAACAAGGATCTTGTCACTCCATCACTTCTCCCTTTGACATTCCATATGCCAAATCTATCCACCATCATGTTGCTATGTGAGAATATCTCCTTCCTAAACGGAAGCCCCTCATAATCCTCTAGTGAAAACGGATAGCCTCCTTGCACCATCAATGTGCCTTCCTCCTCTCTAGGAATATCATAAAAAGTATGAGAAAATTTATGCCCATACCCTCTTCTTGTCAACCAATCAACCATGCCTCCTTATTATGCATTCCTATCTTGAGATACAAGTAATGAGACAATAAAATAAAAAAAAATTGGTGCTACCCATGCTCACCCAATAGAAACCAGCGCAAGTCATCTCCTCCCTGCTTTAGATCTAGATGTGGTAAGTGGTTTATATGCCACTTACTTTATTCTATTATCATTCCACCATGGCTAGAGGTGAAATGTATGTTTGGTGCTTTGGGGAAGCACCCATCATGCTGCAAGACCTCCCTTAGCCTATCAAGGGAGTGGCCATGCTTGAGAATAGTTCTGGCCCATAGTTGGCCATGAAGTTTATAAGGTAGGACACTCCTCTTAGGAGTCATGGCCTACACATGTAATGAAAAATAATGCATGAAATCATAAAATAGAATGTGATTTACATAAGCATGCTTCTTACCCAAAGTCTCCAGCACTGAACTAGTCCCTCCCTTGGCTAAATGTATCATCACTGTACAAGGTTGAAAGAACACTTTGCTATTTCCATCAAGGAGTTTCCCTAGAGGGCTTCTCCCAAGTAAGGAGACATCAAGGCATAGATCATCATGCCTTCTTAGTACATCACTCTTTTGAAATAAAGAGGGTTAAATGTTTCTTTTACATTGAATTTTTCCCTCCTCTTCATCTTCTGCAGTATTCAATATCTCACCATGTGATATTGATCGCACATGCTACTCATGGATTGTGCCAAAATTTCTATATCTGAGACACTTTGAAACTCATTAAAAGAATGCAAGAGCTTCTCTTCTTGGAGCATCTGCTTCTTCTTCTTCTTCATGAAATGATAGAGATGCCTCTGTCATGACTGTGCTGTCACCCCTATCCTTTTCTTCAATGGTGGAAAATTCCTCATCATCAATAGGAAATGGCACAACATTCATCATGCCTCCCACCATCTTGCACCCTAACTCCTCATGTTGCATAAAACTCAAATAAGGTGTAAAGGAATGAATGTTCATCCCCTCTTGGATCAATCCCAAATTTCATAGTTCTGTGCAATATTTTTGTTCCACCAAAGTAATGAGTTTTGATCCTTGACCCTGTGAGGACAAATTCCCAAGGTTTTCCATAAGAATTTCTGAAATAGTCGGGAATGGAAATGCATGCATACCTTGGTGAGTGTCGGGAACCTCTTGTATGGCTGTAAGAGTTCCTTCCTTCAATGTCTTGGCTGATACAACTATTGTTACATATGGATGCCCCTCCATGAATGTGACAACGTTGGTACAAGGCTCCTCAAGTGGAGAAGAGGACTCCTCCTCCTCTAGTCTTCTACTGTCAAATCTCATGCTTAATTGATGAATAAAATTAGAAAAAGTAGATACTCTTGCATTACCTACATGGCTGATCCACCAAGAGCATTCCTTTCCCTCCAAGTGCAGCACTAAGATATCCGCAGCTTATCTTTCCACTACTGGATGTAGTAGACAAAATGCCTCTAGTTTCATCACCCAAGTCTTTGCTGCACACTTGAGTGATCCATCAAATGTAGACAACAGGAATCTGTTGCCTATTATCATCCTATTTCTGCATGGTCTTCTTTCTTCTCTCACTTGAATAAACTAAGGAAAATCTAGGGTCTCTTTGAAATCCCTAGGTTGGCACTTGTATTATGCCAAATACCCATTCAGGATCTCATGTTCTAAGTGGTATTCTTGCTCTCCACTCCCTCTATGAGAATAGGAAGTGCATGGGTCTTATTATTCCTCTCGAAACCTTCTAGAGGTCTCACTGTAGCTTTCTCCTTCTTGAAACCCTCTTGGAGTTCCATTGCATCTTTCTTCTTCCATCGGTTGAACCTCCTTAGAGATGCTCTTCTAGAGGCTCTTCTTAGATATGAAAATCGATGAGAGTAATATCAATCTCTCCATAATTTTGTTCTCCCCTTATTCTTATCTTCTGATTGGATATGAAATCCATGGGCTAAGCTAAGATGACGACTCTGATACCACTGTAATATCCCAAAAAGGGAATTTTCTACAACAAATGGAATATCTTGAGATATTCCAAAGTTGGAGCTTTAGAAACTCATGAGAATGGAAATGTAGAACAACTCACTAGATGTAAAATAACATCTAACTAGTGTATGTAATAACCTCAGCAAGTAGATGCGCTATATCCTCCTTCCCAAGTGGGGAAAGGCAGCAATATAGGGCATAAAACAACTATCTTCAGAAAATAATGCTATACAAGTGAGAAATGGGAGTTGGATCCCTTAGAATACATGATATAAAACTGACATGTAGAATCATAGATGAAACAAATCACTCTATCCAACATAAACAAATCTCCCCAAGTCAATGCAACTCTAATAAGCCCAAACCCCATAGCCTAGCTCATGCGGAAAGTAATGAAGTAGAGACTACGTTATTTTAATGAGGGTTTATGGAGAAAATAATGATAAAAAACATAGCTGGAGTATACAATGTATCAATGTCTAAGAAAATGGAGATTCCTCCCTTTTTATACAAAATAAGAGTAACCCGACAAGGGTTTCTTGAGAGCACAATGTACAAAAATGCAGATTTGTAGATATGGATCTAAAAAATGTATTTTTACTCTGGCACGAAATAAATCTGACTGAAATATACAAGTGATAGAAGATGAATGGAATACAGAGCTTTCCGAGAGAAGGGTTGGCCCTTTCTCGAAGGAATGATCTCACATGCAAGGGATCAAACCCTGCAACTACTGCTATGGAAAAAAAGATGCAGTTTCCCCAGTAAACTATGCGATAGCGGATGGGAATTCAGTTGTATACTTGCTAAGATGTCAAATAAGCTCCAGGACCTCTTGTATAGATCTTGCAAAGAAATGGGAGCTCCCCCCTCTAAAAGATAAGCTCAAGAGCTAGTGTTATGAATCTTCCACTGCACACCCAGCAACACAGTGTTTCCTACTTCAAGAATAATGCTGTAGCTGTAGGAAGTGCTAGGCCTCAAGCTCGGATATGGGAGAATGAAGAACAGAACTCCTCCAAGTGATCTCTCAATGAAGGAGAAGGAATCCCTAAGCAAGAATGCCATGCCCTGAACAACATTGCATACTCATCTCAACAGCTGAAGAATGCCCAAGTGTCTAAGAAGACATGAAAATTTAGTCCATAGGATAACCCCAAAATTCTGCCATATTCCTCCTTATAATGTTTGTGAGCCTCCTCGCCTTGGGTCCCACCTATTAGGGTTTCCAACACCATGTGAATGCATTCCATCCAAAACTGCGTTGTCCTCTCAAGCAAGCCACACCTTCTTAAGCAGCACTGTTGACTTCATCAACATTGACTGAATCATCATGATCGTCTTCCTGTTCACACATGGGAGGTGAGAAATCCAGCCACCAAGTTATTCCCTTTTCACACCAAGAGGGATTTTATGTCAATACAAGTTAAATATGGGTCCTTTTTCCCATTTATTCATCTATTGAGTGTAAAAATAAAAATCTAATATTCCAATTAGCTACATGCTAATTTTAGGAATATTACAAAGAAGCTTTCACAGTATTGCAAGTTTCTATAGAAAATTTATCAGAAGCTTTAGTCAAATTTGTGCACGCATTATTGAAACAATCAAGGAAATTAATTAGCCATTCAAGTGGATAGAAGAAACAAACCAAAACTTGAATTTGGTTGAAAATAAAATTATAGAAACGAGTTTTAGCTTTGCCATATTTTGAAAAAGTTTTCCAAGTTGAAACTGATCCTCGTGGAGTTGCAATTAGAGTAGTTTTAAGTCAAGAACAAAGGCCAATATCATACTTCAGTGAGAAACTGAATAAAGCTAATAATAAATACTCGTCTTCTGATAAAGAGTTTTATGTTGTTATGTAAGCCTTGAAAAAATGGAGACATTATTTGTTACGAAAATAGTTTGTATTATATTCTGATAACCATGCGTTACAATTTATAAACAACCAGCCAAAAATGAACCAGAAACACCCGAAATGGGTAGAATTTTTGCAGAGTTTTACTTTTTTGATTAAGAATATAAGCGGTAAGTTGAACGAAGTTGATGAAACATTCAGCAGAGTGATTTTAATCATGCAAGAATTAAAATTTGGTGTTGTAGGATTTGAAAAAATGGTTGACATGTATAAATAAGATGCAGAATTTAAGGAAATTTATGTAGCTGTGAAAAATCCAGTAGTTGATAATAGAAGCCAGTGGTTGAACTATCTTATCCAAGGAGGTTTTCTACTCAAAAGTAATAAACTGTCCATTCCCAAATGTTGTATGAGGGAAAACATAATTAAGGAGAAACACAGTGGAGGCTTATCTGGACACATTGGACAAGACAAGGCATATGCTCAGGTAAATTCTTTTTACTACTAGCCAAAGATGAAAACTGATGTTAAGATATTTGTTGAAAAATGCAGGATTTGTCAGCATGCTAAGGGGAGAAGTCAAAATACAGGATTGTATCAACCATTTCCAATACCAAACCAACCATGGGATGCAGTTAGTATGGATTTTGTTTTGGGTTTGCCAAAAAATCAAAGAGGAAATGACTCAATTTATTTTGTGGTGGATAGGTTTTATAAAATGGCTCATTTAATTGCATGCAAGAAAACTAGTGATGGAACACATATTGCTAGTCTTTTTTTTTCAGAGGTTGTAAAGTTACATGGATTTCCCGTGAGTATTGTGTCTCATAGGGATACCAAGTTTGTTTGGAATTTATGGATAAATCTCTGGAAGAAATTAGGTACCAACCTTACTTTTAGTTATTCTTATCACCCTCAAATGGATGGAAAGATTGAGGTAGTGAATAGAAGCTTGGGAAATATATTAAGGAGATTAGCATATAAAAATCCTAAGTAGTGGGATTTAGCACATGCTTAGGCTGATTTTGCTTATAATTATACTCCCAATTGAAGTACTAGGACGAGTCCATTCCAGATTTTTTTGGAATGAATCCAAGAGGTTTGTATGAGCTCAGAAATTTAGGAAAATAAGAGATAAGGAGCACAAAGGTTGAAGAGTTTGCAGAACATATGCAGAAACTACAAGGAGATGTCAAAGATAGATTTCAAGAAAGTAGTGGAAAATACAAATAGAGAGTTGATATGAAGAGGAAAGAGAAAGAATTCCAGGTAGGTCACCTATTCATGGTGTACCTGAGAAAATAAAGGTTTCCTATTAGGACTTGCAACAAATTATAGATGAAAAAGATAGGACCATGTATAATTTTGAGGAAATTTTCTTCAAATGCATATGAGATTGAATTGTCAGAAGGGATTGGAATATCACTCATCTTTAATGTTGCAGATTTGTACCTATAGAAAGGAACGAAGGAAGAGCTACAAGAAGATCCTACAGAAGAGGAAGACACGGCTCTAAATTGGAAGGAATAGATGACAAAGACCGAAAAGAAATAAGTAGAAGACATTTTGGAGAAAAGAGAAGAAAAGAAGACTAGAGGACAAAATTAATATCAATATCTAGTGAAATGGAAAGGACACCCTGTGGAAGATGCTAGGAAGATGATAGCAACAGAGTTACAAAAGTTTAGTACAGATCCTGAAGCATTGATGGATCAATTGTTTCTTCCCCGGGAGTATGATGTAGGAGCATCCGGACTTAGCCAGCAATGTGATTGTAATTTCACGTGTTGTGGCTAACATGAGGTGGATAAACATTGGTCATTAATATTTTACTTAGTTTTAAATGAGAGAAGTTAGTCTAATTGAGTTTGTTAAATTAATTAGAAATAAAAATAGAAATTGGTTTCTCCCCGCGAGGAGATTGAACCAAGTATGATAAGAGCTTAGAAATAGGGTAGCATTTGTTTGTTAGGAGTGGTTCAAACATAAATATATTTTAGGTGAGAATGACCACTTTAGATATATATATATATATATATATATATAGAGAGAGAGAGAGAGAGAGAGAGATGTATATATATGTCTCAGATAGGTGTGAGAAAGGGAGTAAAGCCTAGAAAAGAGTGAGACAAGTGTGAAATAGGTATGTGAGAGGAGAGAACATAAACAATTGTAATAACCAAACGATCAATTTCTTGACTCTGTAAGTTCCTTTATTATTAATTTTCAAGTGTTTTGTATTGATCAGGCTCTCTATTCTAACTATTATTTTAAAGCTATATTGAATCACATATATATTAAGTTATACAACAAGAGGAAAATTGGATAACAAGCGTGACGAGGGCCATATATATGAACCTGATCAATGGGAGATATCTCATCCCAGGTTGAAATCCATCACACATCACATAGAATCGAGTTTAATGTTAGAGAGTCACAAGTCAAATTACTTAATCGGCGATGCAAAGTGATGAGTCAAGAGACAAGGGGGATCGTTGGATTTGGAACTAAACCAATGGTGGAGATCTTAGCACCGGGAAGCGACTTCACATTTCACAAGAATTAGGAGATAAAAATTAAGACATTGCAAAGTAAAAAAAAATATTTTTGATGCAAAAAAGGGGAGGACATGTGTTGGCTCATAAAAGTTTCGCAATTCGCAAGGATTACAGTTTAAGTGTTAAAGTTAGCTGTAAGTTGTGCAATTTGCGATCGCTAGTGATTGGTCAGGCTTATCGTGGGACCCTCCCGAAAGAATATTCATGCATAAGCATTGTTTTGGATTATATTAATTTGTTTAAGTTTTTTTTTTCATCGCTCCATATGTATGTTTAATGAGCCTGAAGCTTAAAACAAATCCACTGTGGGTAATAAAGTTGTGTGGAGTGTAAACATTATAGTTTATGTGCGTATATTCTGATATTTCTACAGCTAGTTTGCATCATAATTTTAGGCCCTGATCCAAATTCTAATCACACTTTCCCACTGATGAGATTTTTCACCCACAAAATATGATAATTATATTCTTAAGCTTCAACACTCTTCTTCTTTCAAGTTATATAAATTGATTTTACTTGACAATTGTCTTGGCATGCCTTACATCGCAACTGGCTATGTCTCTCAACCACTGCTCTATGGTTGTTTCTAAATGACTTCAACATTGCTGACTACTACTGACTGATAAATATCCAACTTTACTGCATCAATCTCTATGTTCTTGGCAAACTATTAGCCTTCCCACTGAGAATGAAGTCCCTTTTGCAACAAAGGCATACGAGCTTCTTCTTGGAAATCGACTTATCCAAATTAAACTTGCAATATGAGTGAACCCTTGGTGTCAACTCAAGAAACAAAATTGTTCTGCAATGGTTGCAAATCACTTTGCATCTCGTCCACTTCTCACTGAATGGACATCAAAATTCCTACAACATCTTGTCACAAGAACACACAATCAATCTTGAAAACAAATCATTATGCAAAATTTGAAATGACGACCACATCATTTTTTCTCCTTCAAAGAAATGACTATCACTTCTCGTAACATAAATTACATGGCAACCTTCTTGCACTTTGGTGTATCCCACATCAACTCACAATCGACAAACACCATTGACTAAAACATAATTCAATCATCATAATCGACAAACATAGTCGACAAAAATCATGTGACATCAACAACACTAGTTGACATGAAACATGCAACACAATCAACATAAATAGATATGAAATGTGTACGAAAAAATTGACACCAGTTGATAAACATATGTATAGTATAGTTGACATAAATCGATATGAAATGTGTGCGACACAAACGACACAAGTCGATAAACATATGTACAACACAATCGACATAAATTGATATGAAATATGTGTGACACAATCGACACAAGATGATAAACATATGTGCAGTACAATCGACACAAGTCGACATTCCAAGATACAAATTGACAACACTCATGCATGTATCTATTTACAATGAACTTATCACAAGTCCTCCTTTTACACATAGAAAATCTCTTGCATATGTACACTCTTTAACTCTCTCTTTCAAGTACAAACAAGTACCTAAACCCAAAAACATATGATTGATCATAAGATCTGAACTAAATGATAAAATGTTGCAACATAAATGACTGAGATACCCATCTTTTACACCATCTTCATGACATTTTTGCAAAAAAAAATTCCTTCAATAGAACAGCATTCACATCAAATCTTGCATCATACAAGTTGTAATAATCTACTGCAACTTGTCATACTTCAACATAAATTCATGTATACATAAGGCTAAAATTTTCATCTACGTACAAAATAAATGCATGCCTTACTTGGTCAAGAAATTGAGCCATTTCTTACCAAACCACTTTAGCGATTTTTCTTACTGAACATCCTCTTATGAATCATCTTGACTCACATCGATGATGGAATATCCTATTCAATTCTCTCAAGTATTTTTATCCACTTGCTTCAAGTGCTTGGGATGAGTTGTTGGATGTAGTATGCAACGTTGGTTAATGATATGTCCCCTTTTCTGACAATAAGTGCAAATATTTTTCATCTTTAGTTCAAGTCACCTTTGCTTTGAATTTTTCCTCTTTGCTATCATTCTCTTCCAACATCTTCAAACTTGATGGTTATACAAACCACAATATGAACAACAAATTTTTCTCCCATTTATGCATGTTGATTTTTCATGCTTAACATAATCATAAACAACATGATGATAGGAAGAATTATACCTTGAATGTTGCTTTGAATGTCCAAATTTTTCACCTTCTTGAGATGATGAACTTGAAAGGTTCCAGCTCGCTTTGAAGACTAAAAACAATGTTCATGTCCTTAGAGCTGTCACAACTCTCTTGTTCACCATAACCAATGGTTGCATGCTGAAGAACATATTATTCTAGCAAAGTGGGTTTCAAATAATTGCATTCATCTTGAATACAAAATTTGCATGTTGTAGGTTTTGAGCCTGCAACAAAGGTCCTTCTTGGAACTATTTCAAGTGCCTTCATGACTTAAGAAATTTCTCCATAAATTTTTCCATTGCCAAGACCCAAATACTCAGGCTTTTCCTCAAGCATAATTGGCTCAACTACGCCTGGTGCATGTTTTCCTAATTATTTACCTTCATAGCCCATTTTCATCATCAATTTGGACCCTATTCCTCCAGTGTGTTTTTCAAATGAACCGACACATTTATCTTAAGAGGAAATTGAAGAAAAATTCAAATTATTTACCTGTTATTCAAGCACATTCCTAGCTTAGGGTTCTTTGGCATCATGGAGTTGAATCTCTATCTCATGCATATTTTGAACAAGTTCTTTCTTCTCTTTCTTCATAGCAACCACATTCTCTTGAAGTTTATTTTTATCCCACATATCTTCGTACAACTGTTGTGCCATATCTTTCATGATGTATAAATCCTGATTCATTTGTTTATCAAAGAGCCTTGCAAAGGATGATGGTTTAAAATCACCACTTAATGTGCCTTCCTCCTCTCTGGGAATATCATAAAAAGTATGGGAAATTTTTTTCCCATACTCTCTTCTTGTCAACCAAACAACCATGCCTCCTTCTTAGGCATTCCTTTCTTGAGATACAAGGCATGGGACAAGAAAATCGAAAACTTTTGGTGGTACCCATGCTCACCCAATAGAAGCGAGCATAGGTCATCCCCTCCCTGCTTTAGATCTAGATGTGGTAAGTGGTTTATATGCCACTTAATTTCTACCGTTATCATTCCACAATGGCTGAAGGCGAAATGTATGTTTAGTGCTTTGGAGAAGCACCCATCATGCTGCAATACCACCGTTAGCCTATCAAGGGAGTGGCCATGCTTGAGAATAGTTCTGGCCCATAGTCGGCCATGAATTTTATAAGGTACGACACTCCTCTTAGGAGTCATGGCCTGCACATGTAAAGTAAAATAATGCATGCAATAATAAAATAGAATGTGATTGACATAAGCATGCTTCTTACCCAAAGTCTCCAGCGCTGTAATAGTCCCTCCCTTGGCTAAATGTATCATCACTGTACAATTTTGAAACAACACTTTGCTCTTTCCATCAACGATTTGCCCTAGAGGGCTTCCCCAAGTAAAGAGACATCAAGGCATAGATCATCATGCCTTCTTAGTACATCACTCTTTTGAAATAAAAAGGGGTAAATGTTTCTTTTACATTGATTTTTACCCTCCTTTTCATCTTCTGCAGTATTCAAGTTCTCACCATGTGATATTGATGGCACATGCTGCTCATGGATTGTGCCAAAATTTCTATATGTGAGACTCTTCAAAACTCCTTAAAAGAATTCAAGAGTTTCTCTTCTTGGAGCAGCTGCTTCTTCTTCTTCTTCATGAAATGCTAGAGATGCCTCTGTCATGACTGCGTTGTCACCCCTAGCCTTTTCTTCAATGGTGGAAAATGCCTCATCATCAATAGGAAATGGCACAACACTTATCATGCCTCCCACCATCTTGCACCCTAACTCCTCATACTGCATGCAACTAAAATAAGGTGAAAAGGAATGAATGTTCATCCCCTCTTGGATCAATCCCAAATTTCATAGTGCTGTGCAATCTTGTTGTTCCACCAAAGTAATGAGTTTTTATCCTTGACCCTCTGAGGACAAATTCCCAAGGTTTTCCATAAGAATTTCTGAAATGGTCGGGAACGGAAATGCATGCATACCCTGGTGAGTGTTAGGAACCTCTTGTATGGCTGAAAGGGTTCCTTCCTTCAATGTGTTGGTTGATCCAACTATTGCTACATATGGATGCCCCTCCATGAATCTGACAACGTTGGTACAAGGCTCCTCAAGTGGAGAAGAGGACTCCTCCTCCTCTAGTCTTCTACTGTCAAATCTCCTCCTTACTTGATAAATAAAATTAGCAAAAGTAGATACTCTTGCATGACCTCCATGGCTGATCCACCAAGAGCTTTCCTTTCCCTCCAAGTGCAGCTCTGAGACCTCCACAACTTCTCTTTCCACTACTGGATGTAGTAGGAAAAATGCCTCTAGTTTCATCACCCAAGTCTTTGTTGCACACTTGAGTGATCCATCAAATGTAGAAAATAGGAATCTGTTGCCCCTTATCATCCTCTTTCTACATGGTCTTCTTTCTTCTCTCACTTGAATAAACTAAGGAAAATCTAGGGTCTCTTTGAAATCCCTAGGTTGGCACTTGTATTATGCCAAATACCCACTCATGATCTCATGTTCTAAGTGGTATTCTTGCTCTCCACTCCCTCTATGAGAATAGGAAGTCAATGGGTCTTATTCTTCCTCTTGAAACCTTCTAGAGGTCTCACTGGAGCTTTCTCCTTCTTCAAACCCTCTTGGATTTCCATTGCATCTTTCTTCTTCCATCGGTTGAACCTCCTTAGAGATGCTCTTCTAGAGGCTCTTCTTAGATCTGAAAATGGATGATAGTAATCTCAACCTCTCCATAATTTTGTTCTCCCCTTATTCTTATCTTCTGATTGGATATGAAATCCACAGGCTGAGCCAAGATGATGGCTCTGATACCATTGTAATATCCCAAAAAGGGAATTTTCTACAACAAATGGAATATCTTGAGATATTCCAAAGTTGGAGCTTTAGAAACTCATGAGAATGGAAATGTAGAATAACTCACTAGATGTAAAATAACATCTCACCAGTAGATGTAATAACCTCAGCAAGTAGATGGGTTATATCCTCCTTCCCAAGTGGGGAAAGGCAGCAATATAGGGAATAAAACAACTATCTTCATAAAATAACGCTATACAAGTGAGAAATTGGAGTTGGATCCCTTAGAATACATGATATAAAAATCACATGCAGAATTAGAGATAAAAAAAATCACTCTAGCCAACATAAACTGATCTCCCCAAGTCAATGCAACTCTAATAAGCCCAAACCCCATAGCCTAGTTCATGCAGAAAGTAATGAAGCAGAGACTGCATTATTTTAATGAAGTTTTATGCAAAAAATAATGATAAAAAACATATATGGAGTATACAATGTATCAATGGCTAAGAAAATGGATATTCCTCCCTTTTTATACAAAATAAGAGTAACCCGAAAAGGGTTTCTTGAGAGCACAGTGTACAAAAATGTAGATCTACAGATATGGATCTGAAAAACATATTTTTAATACAACACTAAATAAATATGACTTAAATATACAAGTGATAGAAGAGGAATGGAATACAAAGCTTTCTAGGAGATGGGTTGGCCCTTTCTCGAAGGAATGATCTTACATGCAAGGGATCAAACCCTGCAACTGCTGGTCTAGAAAAAATGACGTAGTTTCCCCAGTAAAATGCCCAATAGTGGATGGGAACTAAGTTTTCCACTTTCTAATATGTCAAATAAGCTCTAGGACCTCTTGTACAGATCTTGCAAAGAAACAGGAGCTCCCCCCTCTGAATGATAAGCTCAAGAGCTAGTGTTGTGAATCTCCCACTGCACACCCAGCAACATAGTGTTTCCTGCTTCAAGAATAATTTTGTAGCTATAGGAAGTTCTAGGCCACAAGCCCGGATATGGGAGAATGAAGAGCAAAAATCCTCCAAGTGATCTCTCAATGAAGGAGAAGGAATCCCTAAGCAGGATTGCCTTGTCCTAAAAAACACTGCATACTCAGCTCAACAACTGAAGAATGCCCAAGTGTCTAAGCAAAGATGAAAATGTAATTCATAAGCTAACCCCAAAAGTCTGCCATATTCCTCCTTATAATTTTTGTGAGCCTCCTCACCTTGGGTCCCACCTATGAGGGTTTTGAACACCATGTGAATGGATTCCCTACAAAATCATGTTGTCTTCTCAAGCAAGCCACACCTGGTTAGGCAGCTCTGTTGAATTCATCAATGTTGACTGAATCATCATGATCCTCTTCCTGTTCACACATGGCAGGTGCAAAATCCAGCCACCAAGTTATTCCCTTTTCACACCAAGATGGATTTTATGTCAATACAAGTTAAATATGGGTCCTTTTTCCCATTTATTCATCTACTGAGTGTAAAAATCAAAATCTAATATTCCAATTAGTTGCATGATAATTTTAGGAATATTGCAAAGAAGCTTTCACGGTGTTGGGGTCCCGTGTTTTGATATTTTGGAAAATCAAAAGACAAGGCAACATCAAGATCAATATTTAGAGTTATAGGATCTAGTCCTCCTGTTCTCAGAGAGGGATGTCTCAAAATTTTATTTGTAAAGGTTTATCTTGTGTGCTTTGAGTATTGGTTTTAGACTAGTTATTGAGTGCAGGTGTTTATTTGTTTGTTTGTTTGGTTGGAATGATACAGCAGAACATGAAAGGCCTAGGAAAGATATATAGGACAGGGAAATATCTGGCTCATTGGGCAATGGAGTCAAGAAAAGGTAATAACAAAATCATCAATGGATATGGGATATCAAAGGGAAAATCTAACTTGTCCAGAGGATCCTTTTGCTTTTGGAATGAGATGAACATTAATGATTTGGAAAGAGAGGTTTAATTCTCAAAAAAGGGAATTTGGAAGCATAATTTTATCAATAAAGAGCTCTTTGATAGACAGGGCTAACCATAAATTCTACAAATCACACTTTTAAGCAAATAATGATTTCAAAACAACTTTTAAAATGAAATCTAAGATTCGAGGAACACCCTATTTCGTCAAAGATTTATTTTAAAGGACTTAGAAACATAAAAGATTTACTGATAATTACAGTCATAGAAGAGGGAATAGCTAAAAAAATATATGATTATAATTATAACGACCTTTAAGCCAACTGCTTAAGTGAGGACAAAGGGCAAGATAAAAACAGGCCTCTTTGATTCACTGTAAGCAAAGAACTTCAAAGGGAGACTTCAATAACAGTTTTTAAGTGGTAGCAGAGAAGCAGGGAGAACCATAAATCATGCTGAAACCAACTCTTCGAAATATTAAGGAAATAAACAAGAATGAAGATTAAAGAGAGAGATTAAAGACTCTAAGATACTTCAGCATAAGAAAACATGAAACAGTGAAGGATAAACAGGTCTAAGGTGCTTCCAAGAGTCATTTATTAGCCTAAAACTTTCAACCTACTGTAGTAAGAAATATGGAACATAATGAAAACAGAGGAAAACATAAAACAGTTTAGAATACTTCACCAACAGCCAAGCTCATGGATCAAATGATAGAGCCTTCTCAGGAACAAGCATGCAACAACATCATCAAGGTTTCCAAGACTTCAGTTTCTTCTTCAACTTCAACGGACTATGTATTTATTTCAGAGAGTTTCAGTATTACAACTGGTGATCAAACAACAACCAACTAACAACCCCTCACTCATCTTCTGCAGATGTATATATAGAAGAATGAGGAGGTGAGATCTAATAAAAGATCTCCAATTACAATTAATACAGACTTAATGGCTTCTTGGCCTTTGGGGGGCTCAATGAAGAAACTTACATGGGTGTACTCTGTATTAAATGTTTTACATAAAGATTTAAGCTTGTTGGAAGCTTTTGTTGGCCTTTGAAGCTCTGTGTGGTGTCGAAGTAACTCTACAGATGTTTGTCATTAATTTCCTTGGCAGAGTTTCCTCTTTGGCTGCGTTTTGAGACAAATATCTGATCCTGATCAATAAATTCGGCCTCTGATTGAATAATTTGAGGCACAGGTGGCATCGTGGTAGCTAAAGGGACCAATTTGCCTCATTTTTGGTGGTGGAGGTTTTCCTGTCAATAAAACCCTGCAGATTTTCTTTAAACTGTGTTTTATTTGGGGATTAGGCTTTTGATAATTGTTCTTAGCCGTGATCCCCGCAAAATATGTCTTTTAATCCTCTATTTTGATAAATTTTGGTCTTCGTCACTGATACTCTTTGATTTGTGTCCAATACACTGTGCTTTGCTGGTATGCAGGGTCGCGCAGGGATGATATGGCATCAATGCCTCGCGGATGATTGATGAAACATGAATTTTAAACCCTGTGAATGATTTTTTTATAAAAAATCGAAGGTGGTAGGATCGTCATCCTCTACCTTCGAATTTTCTTCATATATAGTGGAAAAAACCCTTTGAACCCTGCAAAATATGAAAAAATATTAGAAAATCCTGCATTTATAGGTTTATTACTGCGGAGGACATGTGGAGGAAGCATGGCCATTGGATGGCATCATCCAATGGTCGGGATTGATCGGGAGAGATTATAGAGAGGCAGAAGAATTGTTTAAATCAGAGCCGTTGATCACGCAGAGATCGACGATCGGGAGCGGAAACAGAAATTCAAAGCTGAAGACATTGACTGGGTGATCAAATCAGGGTGATGAAATGCGGGCCGTCGATCTGAACAGATATGTTCCAATGACCGCGTCGTAGCTCGATTAACTGTCGGGCATCTTAGGTGAGCGATAGTCATCGTATGGGTGGCCTTAGATCGGACAACACACATCAATATTGCGCCAGGTCCATGTCCGAATGTTAATGCGTGATGGACGGCGGTTCTATGAAAAGTGCCCAGGACACGTGTCGGCCAGTGTATGGAATCGCTGCCGATCAGGAAAAAATCATCGTCGCCCAAAGGCGGTGCGATGAATACTGCGCAGTTTTCAGAATGGTGAGTGGAATGCAGGGACCACTGGGGAGACGGACTCTGCACCGTAGATCTGTAGATCAGATCGACAGTGGAGATCGGCTGAAATTTTGAATCAACGGAAAAATATATAATATAATAAAACCGACGAGTTTTAATATATTAACCAAATCTTTTAAACTTTGGGTGGAAATAATTAAAAAAAATGGCTTGGCGCCCGATTGTGGGGCCGTGGGGCACATGGGAGATAATAAGACCAAAGGCTTATGAAGAAAGGGGCTTAAGACTTAGCCCGAGGGGGCTTAAGTCCACAATACATAAAAATATGAATTTTATGAATTTTCAATGGTTTTCAAGGGAATCTGAGGGTTCCGATAAGGCAAAGAAGGAGTCTTTAAACCGTATAAAATGGATTTTGATGAAGGGGAATGGGAAAAACATGAAAATGAAGGATTTCATGGGAGAAGGAAAGGCAAAGATGAGTTTAGTTTTGGGAGAAAGGGAAAGGGGAGAAATGGTGTTTGCAGCAGTTTTTCTTCATGTAATGACAACAGAAATTTTGAGTTTGAAAAGGGGAAAAGCAGTGATGATTATCCAAAGGATAGGATATTATCAAAATACTTTAAGCATCAGCAATTTTAGCAATGAAATTGTTTCTTGAAGGCTATCCAACATCATTTAGCCACCACCTGATATGACATAATTTATGGGTGGCTAACACACGGTCTTGTAAGTTTCTATAGAAAATTTATCAGAAGCTTTAGTGAAATTTGTGCACGCATTATTGAAACAATCAAGAAAAATAATTAGCCATTCAAGTGGACAGAAGCAACAAACTGAAACTTTAAGTTGGTTGAAAAGAAAATTATAGAAAAACGAGTTTTAGCTTTGCCAGATTTTGAAAAAGTTTTCCAAGTTGAAACTAATCCTAGTGGAGTTGCAATTAGAGTAGTTTTAAGTCAAGAACAGAGGCCAATAACATACTTCAGTGAGAAACTGAATAAAGCTAATAATAAATACTCATCTTCTGATAAAGAGTTTTACGTTGTTGTGTAAGCCTTGAAAAAATGGATACATTATTTGTTACGAAAGGAGTTTGTATTATATTCTAATAACCATGCATTACAGTTTATACACAACGAGCCAAAAATGAACTAGAAACATGCGAAATGGGTATAATTTTTGCAGAGTTTTACTTTTGTGACTAAGCATACAAGTGGTAAGTTGAATGAAGTTGATGAAACATTGAGCAGAGTGATTTTAATCATGCAAGAATTAAAATTTGGTGTTGTATGATTTGAAGAAATGGTTGACATGTATAAATAAGATGCTGAATTTAAGGAAATTTATGCAGCTGTGAATAACTCAGTAGTTGATAATAGAAGCCAGTGGTTGGAATATCTTATCCAAGGAGGTTTTCTATTCAAAATTAATAAATTGTCCATTCCCAAATGTTGTATGAGGGAAAACATAATTAAGGAGAAACACAATGGAGTCTTATCTAGACACTTTGGACAAGACAACACATATGCTCAAGTAAATTCTTTTTACTACTAGCCAAAGATGAAAACTAATGTTAAGATATTTGTTGAGAAATGTAGGATTTTCTACCATGCTAAGGGGAGAAGTCAAAATACAGGACTGTATCAACCATTTCCAATACCAAACGAACCATGGGATGCAATTAGTATCGATTTTATTTTAGGTTTTCCAAAAACTCAAAGAGGAAATAACTCCATTTATTTTGTGGTCGATAGGTTTTCTAAAATGGCTCATTTCAGTGCATGCAAGAAAACTAGTGATGGAACACATATTGCTAGTCTATTTTTTTCGAAAGTTGTAAGGTTACATGGATTTCCTGTGAGTATTGTGTCTCATAGGGATACCAAGTTTGTTGGGAATTTAAGTAGAAATATATTGAAGAAACAAGGTACCAACCTTATTTTTAGTTGATATTATCACCCTCAAATGGATGGATAGACTGAGGTAGTGAACAGAATCTTGGGAAATATATTAAGGAGATTAGCGTATAAAAATCATAAGCAGTGGGATTTAGCACATGCTGAGGCTGAGTTTTCTTATAATTATACTCCCAAACGAAGTACTGGGATGAGTCCATTCCAGATTTTTTTTGGAATGAATCCAAGAGGTTTGTATGAGCTCAAATATTTAGGAAAACAAGAGATAAGGAGCACAAAGGTTGAAGAGTTTGCAGAACATATGCAGAAACTACAAGGAGATGTCAAAGATAGATTGCAAGAAAGTAGTGGAAAATACAAAGAGAGATATGAAGAGGGAAGAGAAATAATTCCAAATAGGTCACCTAGTCATGGTGTACCTGAAAAAATAAAGGTTTCCTGTTAGGACTTGAAACAAATTACAGATGAAAAAGATAGGACGATGTAGAATTTTGAGGAAATTTTCTTCAAATGCATATGAGATTGAATTGTGAGAAGGGATTGGAATATCACTCATCTTTAATGTTGCAGATTTGTACCTATAGAAAGGAATGAAGGAAGAGCTACAATAATATCCTACAGAAGAGGAAGACACGACTCTGAATTGGAAGGAACAGATGCCAAAGACCGAAAAGAAATAAGTACAAGCCATTTTGGAGAAAAGAGAAGAAAATAAGACCAGAGGACAAAATTACTATCAGTATCTAGTCAAATGGAGAGGACACCCTATGGAAGATGCTAGCTAGATGATAGCAACAGAGTTACAAAAGTTTAGTATAGATCTTGAAGCATTGATGGATCAATCATTTCTTCCCTGCGAGTCTGATGTAAGAGCATCCAAACTTGGCCAGCAATGTGATTGTAATTTCACGTGTTGTGGCTATCATGAGGTGGATAAACATTGGTCATTAATATATTACTTAGTTTTAAATGAGAGAATTTATTCTAATTGGGTTTGTTAAATTAATTAGGAATAAAAATAGAAATTGGTTTCTCCCTACGAGGAGATTGAACCAAGTAGGATAAGAGCTTAGAAATAGGGTAGAATTTGTTTTTAGGAGTGGTTCAAACATAACTATATTTTAGGCGAGAAGGACCACTTCAGATATATATATATATATATGTATATAAATATATATATATATATGTCTGAGATAGGTTTGAGAAAGGGAGTAAAATGTAGAAAAGAGTGAGACAAGTGTGAAATAGGTGTGTGATAGGAGAGAGCATAAACAATTGTAATAACCAAACAATTAAGTGCTTGGCTCTGTAAATTCCTTTATTATTACTTTTCAAGTGTTTTGTATTGATCAGGCTCTTTGTTCTAACTATTATTTTAAAGCTATATTGAATCACATATATATAAAGTTATAAAACAGGAGGAAAATCGGATTGCAGGCACGATGAGGGCCATAGATATGAACCTGATCAATGGGAAAGATCTCATCCCAAGTTGAAATCCATCGCACATCACATATAATCGAGTTTAACATTAGAGAGTCACAAGTCAAATTACTTAATCGGCGATGCAAAGTGACGATTCAAGAGACAACGAGGATCGTTGGATCCGGGACTAAACCAATGGTGGAGATCATAGCAGCGGGAACCGACTTCGCATTTCGCAAGATTTAGGAGATAAAAATTAAGACATCGCAAAGTAAAAAAAAATATTTATGATGCAAAAAATGGGAGGACACGTGTTGGCTCAGAAAATTTTCGCAATTCTCAAGGATTACAGTTTAAGTGTTAAAGTTAACTACAAGTTGCGCGATTTGCGATCGCTAGTGATTGGTCAGGCTTATCATGGGACCCTCAGGTAAGAATATTTGTGCATAAGCCTTGTTTTGGGTCATATTAATTTTTTGAAGTTTTTTTTTTTATCGTTCCATATGTATGTTTAATGAGCCTGAAGCTTAAAACAAATCCACTGCGGGTAATAAATTTTTGTGGAGTGTAAGCATTATAGTTTCTGTGCGTATATTTTGATATTTCTACAACTAGTTTGCATCAAATTTTAGGCCCTAATCCAAATTCTTATCACACATTCCCACTGACGAGCTTTTTCACCCACAAAATCTGATAATTATATTCTTGAGCTTCAACATTCTTCTTCTTTCAAGTTATATCAATTGATTTTACTTGACAAGTACTACTTGAGAATTGTCTTGACATGCCTTACATAACAACTGGCTATGTCTCTCAACCACTGCTCTATGGATGTTTCTAAATGATTTCAACATTGCTGACTGATACTAGCTGATAAATATCCAACTGTACTACATAAATCTCTATGTTCTTGGAAAACTATTAGCCTTCCCACTGAGAATGAAGTCCCTCTTGCAACAAAGGCATACAAGCTTCTTCTTGGAAATCATCTTATCCAAATTAAACTTGCAATATGAGTGAACCCTTGGTGTCAACACAAGAAACCAACTTTTTCTGCAATGGTTGCAAATCACTTTGCATCCCATCCACTTCTCACTGAATGGACATCAAACTTCCTACAACATCTTGTCACAAGAACACACAATCAATCTTGAAAACAAATCATTATGCAAAATTTGAAATGATGACCACCTCATTTTTGCTCCTTCAAAGAAATGAATATCACCTCTCGTAACATAAATTACATGGCGACCTTCTTTCACTTTGGTGTATCCCACATCGACTCACAATCGAAAAACACCATTGACTAAAACATAATTCAATCATCATAATCGAAAAAAATAGTCGACAAAAAGCATGTGACATCAACAACACTAGTTGACATGAAATATGCAACACAATCAAGATAAATAGATATGAAATGTGCGACAAAATTGACACTAGTTGATAAACATATGTACAATACAGTCGACATAAATCGATATGAAATGTGTGTGACACAATCGATACAAGTCGATAAACATATGTACAACACAATCGACATAAATCGATATGAAATGTGTGCGAAACAATCGACACAAGATGATAAACATATGTGTAGTACAATCGACACAAGTCGACATTCCAAGATACAAGTTGATAGCACTCATGCATGTATCTATTTACAATGAACTTATCACAAGTCCTCCTTTTACACATAGAAAATCTATTGCATATGTACACTCTTCAACTCTCTCTTTCAAGTACAAACAAGTACATAAACCCAAAACATATGATTGATCATAAGATCTGAACTAAATGATAAAATGTTGCAACATAAATGAGCGAGATACCCATCTTTTACACCATCTTCATGAAATTTTTGCAAAATAAAATTCCTTCAATAGAACAGCATTCACATCAAATATTGCATCATACAAGTTGTAATAATATACTGCAACTTGTCATATTTCAACATAAATTCATGTATACATAAGGCTAAAAATTTTCATCTATGTACAAAATAAATGCATGCCTTACTTGGTGAATAAATTGAGCCATTTCTTACCAAACCACTTCAGCGATTTTTCTTACTGGACATCCTCTTCTTGTGAATCATCTTGACTCACATCGATGATGGAATCTCCTATTCCATTCTCTCAAGTATTTTTATCCACTTGCTTCAAGTGCTTGGGATGAGTTGTTGGATATAGTATGCAACGTTGGTCAATGAGATGTCCCTTTTTCTTAAAATAAGTGCAAATATTTTGCATCTTTAGTTCAAAACACCTTTGCTTTGAATTTTTCGTCTTTGCTATCATTCTCTTCCAACATATTCAAACTTGATGGTTATACAAACCAAAATATGAACAACAAATTTTTCTCCCATTTATGCATGTTGATTTTTCATGCTTAACATAATCATAAACAACATGATGATAGGAAGAATTATACCTTGAATGTTGCTTTGAATGTCCAAATTTTTCACCTTCTTGAGAAGATGAACTTGAAGAGGTTCCAACTCTCTTTGAAGACTAACAACAATGTTCATGTCCTTAGAGCTGTCATAACTCTCTTGTTTGCCATAACCAATGGTTGCATGCTGAAGAACATATTCTTCTAGCAAAGTGGGTTTCAAATATTTGCATTCATCTTGAATACAAAATTTGCATGTTTTAGGTTTTGAGCCTGCAACAAAGTTCCTTCTTGGAACTATTTCAAATGCCTTCATGATTTAAGAAATTTCTCCATAAATTTTTCCATAGCCAAGACTCAAATACTCAGGCCTTTCCTCAAGCATAATTGGCTCAACTATGCCTGGTGCATGTTTTCCTAATTCTTTACCTTCATAGCCCATTTTCATCATCAATTTGGACCCTATTCCTCCAGTGTGTTTTTCAAATGAACCTACACATTTATCTTGAGAGAAAATTAAAGACAGATTTGAATTATTTACCTCTTATTCAAGCACATTACTAGCTTAGGGTTCTTTGGCATCATGGAGCTGAATCTCTATCCCATGTAGCTTTTGAACAAGTTCTTGCTTCTCTTTCTTCATAGCAACCAAATTCTCTTGAAATTTATTGTTCTCCCACATATCTTCGTACAACTTTCGTGCCATATCTTTCATGATGTATAAATCCTGATTCATTTTTTTATCAAAGAGCCTCACAAAGGATGATGGTTTAAAATCACCACTTAATGTAGTTTCCATCATAATTAAAGAGCTTTACAACAATTTAAAAAGCATGCCCTGAAATTTTAGCTCTTGATTCAAGCTCAATCTCTGCATCTTGTATCTCTTCAATCACTTCGGCCTCTTATATAAATAATTCCTCTTGTACTTCAAGTGTTTCCTTGAGTGGTCCTTTGGGTAAGGATGATGCCTTCAACCTTATTCCTTCTTGTCCTAACCTCTAGAATAACTATCAGTAGCTTCCCTTCTCCTCTCTGCAATCTCAATCTTGTAAGCAACAATAAATTTTCACTATTAAAACCCTTCAAGTGAAAAAAGCAAGCATCCTTGTGCTCTGATACCTAACTTGATCTAAAAATGAATGCTATTTAATGTTGTTCTAGTTTCATTCGAAATATAAACCTTTCTTTGCTTTGTTTTACTTATCAATCATAGGTTTGTTTATGAGAATTTGATTGAAAAATAATTGAACGTGGTGAAATTATGAGTTTGTCATAAGCTTAGAAAGAATAATTTTAAAAGATAGAATAGAAGAAATAGTAAACACATCAAGCACATATAACATATCCTAACACAGAGAATTTTGATAAAGGATTTCACCCCTCCTGGGCTACATATCCTTGGTCCAGCTTCATAGTGTGAACATTGTGTTAGCTTCAAGCGTGATCAAATTGCTGTTACAAGCTTTAGAACCTCTTGGAACCTATTCTAATGATTTTAAGACATCATAATCTCCAAAAAATGACTATGTTTGCTGAATTTGGACTCTAGATGCTCTGGGAATGACCCCAACACCTGGTGCCCCTAACCTTCAAAAATATTCGAATGTATAAAAAAAATTTTAGATGACCTTTTATGCCTCTGCAACCTACTTCATTTTGTTCCTAGCATGCCAGTTAGCCAAGAATGACTTTTACTGAGCTCAATTTGGTCGAAAATCAAGTGAGTTATGACCAAAACAAATTTGCCCCAATTTCTCCTCTAAAACCGGAGGAACTGCCAGTTAACTTTAAAAGTCTGACAAAATTGGCATGCCTCCAAATTTTCTGCCAACATAACCCCCAACGTAATTAGCACTAAGCGCATTTAGGGAGGATAAGCATGATTTAGTGATAAACACAATTTATATGGTTAATGACAAATTAACGTGGGTTAAACATGTTTTAATTTTAATTAATCCACATTAATTTTCCATTGATCATTTGGCTCTGGCAGTCAATCTTCTATCTCGGCCACATGGGGAGGGGGCTGCCCCCCTCCAACCCCCAACCATTGGTTAATGAAATTTTAAATATACACGGAAAATTTATGGTATAAGAACCACCTTGGAGATGAGACAATAAGTGGAGAGAATGGCAGGCGTGAGGTCAGGGGTTCGACCCCCACTCTACCACAATAATTTTTCTCAGAATTTAAATGAGACTTGGCCGCTATAAATAGACCTGACTCCATGTTTAGACCTCTGTCAGGTTTGCTAAAGAGTCTTCTAAATATAATTGAACTCCACCAAATAGTGGATTTGTAAACCTAAAATATATATATATATATATATATATATATATATATATATATATAGAGAGAGAGAGAGAGAGAGAGAGAGAGAGAGAGAGATTAAAATAATTCCACCAATAAACTTAAATGTCCAAAATTAGTGTAATTTGAAATTGGATCACATAAATTAGGAGATGGCCCACCAGAGAGGACACGTGGTGCCCTTGGGTTGGGTTATATTCCATCCTTAAAAAAATTCAAATTCCAACTTAGGAAGAATTGACGGTCATTGGGAAAATTTTCTGTTCACTTAACCCATCTGGCGAATCTGAAGACAACACTTGTCATAGTGTCAGTGGCTACAATCTGGATAATATTCCTGTAATGTTGACTATACCTACCACATCAACAATGTACCTATTCTGCTCATTTTTTTCTTTTTTTGGAGAACAAACAACATACGAAAACTCAGTCATACGAACTCAGATTTTGATGAAACAAGTTGCGATGAAATCTATCTGATCATTTAGGTTCCAAAAAATTTTGCGCACTTTTAATTTTTTGCTAATTTTACACCCTAATCCAAATTTTGATCAACATCGATGTTCACAACTTCACCAGACTCACATTTATATGGTTTCCCTTCCATCCCACCTGGTTACCAATATTTATCTAGAACCTTCTCTGGTACATCCTGAAACCCATCGACTTCACCAATGTCATCATCTGGTATTATAACTGGTAAATATATAGTGAGTAATGAGTGACTTGATCCTTTATACACATCATCAGGGCAATATCATGTTGGTCCATTTGGGTATATTCCATCGAGTACAATTTCAATAGGACTCCCTGCATTTGGAAAAAAATATTTTCCATCTTATTATACTCCTCATGCTAGGGGGGAAACCTATGGTCGCCCATTTTGACAGTACTTCTTTGTTATTTGGTCATCCAAATGTCAGAATGAATGTTTGTCAGTGGAATCCCACTCTACCCATCCAATAACAAACAATTGTCCACTCGTATCAACCGGTTCAAAATATTGCACCCACATCAGTTTCACTTGTTAATACATCTTTAACCTTGTTATAGACTCAAATTATTGTACCTAAACCATCTTAGGCAGGCCCTTCAACCCAATACCCTCAATTAATGGGCCCTTAGAATCCAACTCCTTTTGATGGTTTACAACAACCACCTGTATCCGAAATCATTTATTCACAAGCTATATTACCATATTATGGGATGTCGCAACCGCAACTAGGTTATACCTATTCGAAAATGAATCCAAGCTATCCTAGTTTCGGATATAATGTGGGTGGACAGACCCCTTAGCAGCCACAAATGCAAATTCCACAACCTTCATTTCAACAAGTAGCGTACCTAGGTTTTGGTCAACAAAATCCTCAAGCGTTTTATTTTCAAAACAAACCCTATCTAGGTTATCAGTAATAGATTCCTTATGTTGGTGCTCAAAGCCTTGTTTCCCAAGAAATTCCATCATACCTTGGATATGCTCAACCCTACTTAAATTGACAGTTTCCCTTTGTTGAAACATTAGAGTTACCGGATTTGAACTGGCTCACCAATGATCTAATCAACTATGCTCCTTGGTGGCCATTGATAGCTCATAAATTACTCTCGGATATTCCTAAGTTCAATGCAAACCCTAGGGAATACCCATCGATGCATGTCATGACTTATCATTTTTTGTGTTCATCTAAATCACTAAATGATGACTTCGTCCGACTATGTATTTTCTAGCATATGCTCAGTGGTCTGGCCGCAAAACGATACATTGAGTTACCAAGAGATTATTTTGATAATTTCACTACCCTAGCTACTATCTTTTTGACCCACTTCCAGTTACCTATCCGATATGAAACTAGAACAAAATTCTTGACTAATTTTAAATAGGCTAATGCTACTCACATTTCTAATTATCTTCATGAGTGGCATCGCCGTCGTAGACTGGTTAAGACATTTGTTCTTGATTAGCTCCTTGATGAGTGGTTCATAAAGTCCCTATTACCATCTATAGCTGAGGATGTACCTAAGGGTGGCATCGTCCCTGAAAAGTAGGTCATTTCTCATGCCCAATATTTCCAAATAAATCTACACTCAGTTTGGCATGCTCTATGAGAAAATTCCCAATGCGTCGCGATCTAATTTTACTATTCCTCCTCCTTCTAAGGATGGTCATGCCAGAGATGGTATGATCGGTACTAGAAGCACACATCACTCTACCGCATCTGATCCCGTGCCTTCTTTTGAAATTCACACCATGTCATCTGACAAGGGAAAAAGTGACAAGAAACTCGGAAGTAATTAAAAAGGGAAATCAAAGAAAAAGAAAACTTCTACCACACAGGAAAGATCATGTAATAAATCGACTAGAAATAGGAAACCTCGTTATCCTTGCATAATCTGTAATGAGGAACACTTTGTTAGAGACTATCCTCACCATGCCAAAGTTTCAAAATTGGTTAATACCTCACATGCATCCGTAGTGTTTGCAAACCCATTTCTGAATCGGAACATAAATCTGGTTGCTACGAATCCAACCTCTAGTTCACAAGTTCTTATGTTGTTTGTCACGAAGCCGTCGACTGATGTTTCAGTGTCAATGCGTAATAAATATTATGGTAGTTAGGATATTCATCAACCTACTACCTCAACCATGAATCCGTATTCGGAATCGATACAGACCACTGCTATTCCTGTATTGACAATAAAGCCACCAAAGGGAGTCTTTCATAAATCGACATTTAATCCTCGAGCTCGATCTGCTCAAATTTATAATATATTTGAAGGTTTGGCTCAATCCCCCTCATCTATGTCAACCCTTGAGGTGCTTCAAAATTGTCCCTCCCACAAACAGACTTTGTTGTCTGCAATTAGTGGAATTGATCTGACAAATTCTAATCTCGTAGCCTTTAATCATACGAGCTATGTGCCACAATTACCAGTAGAATTGGCATTCTTCATGTAAGTAAATGTTCTCAATCACCTCGCTCATCGTACTATTAATGTTGAGGGAGGATCTATGTGTATTATGTTTCTAAACTACTAGAAGTGACTTAGCTTACTGTGCCTATCTCAATTTCCTACGATGTTGAAAGCTTTTGACGGATGTACATATAAGCCTTGCAGTATTATCAATAACCTGCATGTTGAAGTAGGGGGAAAACAATTAATGTTGAAGTTGAGGTCATTGAAGGACCCCTTGATTACAAAATTTTACTTGGAAGGCCATGGGTATATGCTATGACTGTGATCATTTCTACATATTTTAGAATGATTTCCTTTCCACATAAAGGTGTCATCACAATCATCAATCATCTATCCTTCTTTGCCTATAGTTCCCAGGTAACTGGAAGCATTCTGTTAGTTCACACACCCCAACTCACACTTCAGAACATTGGTGTAGGACTCTTAAAGGATTTCACTCTCATGGGAACCTTTGCATTACCACCGCTTGTGACGTCGAAAGAAATTGAAAACATAGGCACCTACTACATGATATCTTCAACTCCATCTAGCTTAAGGAAGGTTATGGGTGATTCTAAAGTTGTTACGTTGGATGAATTTTTGCCGCCCAACCTAATTGACATAGAGTAGCAATCAATTTACTTGGCTTGGGTAGGGAATATGAAGTCATCGTCTTCGGTCATTTGGGTCGATCGTTCATTAGATTTTCGTACTCCATCTAATCCTTTTTCCTCAACTTCCTTTACATATGCGAATATTATGGAATCCATGATTTTAGAAGGAGAACCATTGGAAGATCATCATCATTGCTCCCATCTTCAAGAATATGAAGAAGATAATCTTAAGGAACTATATCACCCATCAATCAAAACATTCTTTTCGAATTCTTTTCCTATTAATGCAATTGATTCCGAGTGAAATTTATCAAATATTGAAGAAAACATTTCTTTTGATATTTCAACCAAACCAAACATTGTAGAAAACATTCATGTTGGCATGTCTTGTTCTCTATCAAAATTTGAAACATATCACTCTCTCTTTCGTGAATTTCGTGATGTATTTTCTTGGTCCTATGAGGAAATTTCAAGCATAGATACTAGTATCATTGAACACACTATTAATATGTACCTGATCTCAAGTCGATATGTCAATGCCTTCGTCATGTTCATCCGAAGAAGGCTGCTACCATTAAAGCAGAAGTTGAAAAAAAATTGTGTGCTGGTTTCATTTACCATGTTCCGCTAACTGAGTGGGCTTGCAACATTGTTCCTGCTATGAAAAAACAAGGAACAATCAGAGTGTGTGTCGATTATCGGCATGTCAATCTTGCTTGACCAAAGGACAACTTTCCTACTCCCTTTATCGACCAGATTATTGATGATTGTGCTAGATGTGAAATATTTTCATTCATGTATGGATTTACTAGCTACAATAAAATCAATATCTACCCAAAGCACTAATATAAGACAAAATTCATCTATCCTTGGGGCACATTCTCTTATCAGAAACTTCCATTTGGTTTATCTTAGAAAATTTTATATTACAGAGCAATGCAACACATAGAATATGCGGAAAAACACAAGCACACAAAACACATAAAGCTAGAGAGACATAGATATATGTGGTTCATCCAGTTTGGGCTACGTCCACCCCGAACAACCAATCCTTCCTTTCTATTATCCAACAAAATGAAGAGACAAAATCTACAGCAGATTTGTTGTAATATCCTCTGTTCTCTCTCTCAGTCTCCCTATCTGTTTCTTGCTTTGAGAATACACATACAATACACAGCCACAATACAATACACTCATACAAGTGAGGGGTTTCCTTCTAGGAAAAAAAACCCTAAACTAAACATAACTTCTACCATCAGATCATCTGCCTAATGAATGACCTAGATTGACTAGAAATTAATATACTTTTACAAGGCAATTTTACATCTGTTTTTAGCTTCGAGGGCACTGCCCCTGAAACCCCCATCCAGGGAGGGGCCCCATAAAGCGCATCCATGTTAGGTCCCTATATTACTAGTGTAGTCCCTTATTATGTTAGTGTATACCCCCTTATTGTTATTTTTGTACCCCTGTAACCCCCATATTGTTATTATTGTGCCCTTAGATTATTATTGTTAGGTCAAATAGGATTACATTGTGGCCCCATGGACTCCTATTTATAGAAATGAGATTTTGTCATTTGTATCATCCAAGAATTGTTCATTCATGTAATGTATTGGAGGTTTCCCCCTTGAAGTGGCTTATTTATAAGGCATTTATATCTATTTTCTTCAATATTTGGAGCTAGTTTCACAACATTTGGTATCAGAGCATTTGATTCTAGGGTTTCACTTCTCCAAACAGGTCATCGTGGAATTTTCTCCATAAATTTTTTTCTACAAAGGTTTAGAAGCTAAAAATTGTAGAGCGTGAAGCTGAAATTTTAGTGAAAATTCAAGAGGACCATCGTCAAAAAATTTTAGAGCTTGGTTCACAACAGTTTCAGAGACATGGTCTGTGGAATTTAGGGAATTTTGCAGGCTCCTGAATTTAACCTAAATAGGTCATCGAAAAATTTTCGCTATAAATTTTTTTCTACGAGGGTTCAAAAGCTGACATTATCACAGAGAAAAGTTAAAATCCTGAGGAAAATCTTCTAAAAATTTCAGATCTTGGTTCAAATTTTTTTTGGAGATATGATCTGTAGAAGTTAGGATTGTTTCAGGCTCTCAAATTTCATCTCAAAGAGGTGACTGTGGGAAAAATGTCATAACTCTTTCTCTGAGCATCGGATTTGGATTCTATAAAAAGTGGCTACAAGTACATGGAATTTATTTTACTGTCTATCAATTTTAGAGCTGAAGGAGAAAACAGTGAGACGTGGAAAGTCATGCAAGTTTTCTCTACTAAACCTATCCATAATTAGGTCATCATGGGAGATTGGGAATAGCTTTGTCTTAAAGAATCCAGATTAGGTGAGAAATGTGGAATTTAAAAGAAGATTTAGAGGGCTAATTCAGGGCCAAATTTCAGATATTTAAGATCTAAAATTATAGAGAGAATTCAGTTTCAATATATATATATACTCAAAAGCAAGAAAAAGGTGTGTACTTGTTTTTTAAAATTGCATAACGTTTGTTTGAAAAACCAGTTTGAAGTGATTCCAAGCGCATATTGAAGAATTTTTATCAGTAATGGGTTCTATAATGCCTCCAAAAAATAATTACATACCCATTAAGCCCTCAGAAAACTATATTATGACGCATGAAGAGGAAGAATTGTAGTATGAGATATCAAAATTACGGTATCAACTGCAATAAATTTTGATCTTATGAAGAGAAACCAAAGATGACATAGATGGTTTAAAAGTAGAAATTGAGGCTAGGTTGGATTTTTTTGAGGATCAAATAAAATATATTATGGATGATAAAGTAGTGGAATATCACATTGAGCATCAACAAAAAGTTCTCCAACTCTCAGAGGATAACCTAATTTTGGTGCAAAATCAAACAAAACAACCAGAAGATCAACATCACACCGAAAGAAGTTTTTAAGCAGTAACATAAACAAGAACTCAACAAGTACAATCAATTTAATATTATATTAGCAAGTGGAAAAACTTTCTTGTAGAATATTCCACATGCGAGGATGAGAATTTTATACAGAAGCATCAAGAAATAATCAAGTGTTGAGGACAACTCTTGTTTGAAGGAGAGGGGCATGTTAGGTCCCTATATTACTAGTTTAGTCCCTTATTATGTTATTGTAGACCCGCTTATTGTTATTGTTGTACCCCTATAACCCCCATATTGTTATTATTGTGCCCTTACATTATTATTGTTAGGTCGGCTATGATTACATTGTTGCCCCATGGACTTCTATATATAGAAAGGAGGTATTTTCATTTGTATCATCCAAGAATTATTCATTCATATAATGTATTGGAGGTTGCCTCTCGAAGTGGCCTATTGATAAGGCATATATATCTCTTTTCTTCTATTTTTGGAGTTGGTTTCACAACAAGCCGCCCCATAGACCCTAGAGGCAGCATACAATTATGGGTGGATTTGCCGCCCCATTAAGGTATAGGGGTCCAACACTGTGATAAAAAAAAAACAAGATAATCAGGCTCCACACCCAACAATATCCCACTTGGAGAATTATTGTAGCAACTCTACTGCTCCTTCGTTTGTTGAACAATGACTCCACTTTGGACCTCGTTGTTTCTCATCTTCATCGTCATTCTTGAAGACCAACTTTTGTTAAAATATTCTCAGTTTGTCCCTGGTTGCAGCTTTTGTTAAAATATCTGCAGGATTTTGGCTAGTGTGTATCTTTTCCAGGTTCAACTGTCCATCTTCCAATACTGGCCATATGAAATGGTACTTGAGCTGTATATTTTTAGTCTTGGAATGAAAAGTTGAGTTATTTGCAAGATGAATAGCACTTTGGCTATCACTATATAACGTGCCCATGTTATGCTTCTTACCCAATTCATCCATAAACCTTTGTAACCAAATCAGTTCTTTACTAGTCTCTATAGCAGCAACATACTCTGTGTCTATTATGGAAAGTGCAACAACACTTTGGATTTTTGAACCCCAACTAACAGCTGTTCCACCTACAGTAAATACATACCCTGTAGTGTTCCTCCTGCTATCTCTGTCACCTGCCATATCTACATCAACATATCCCTGTAGCGTAATGTTTGAACCACCAAAGCATAATTATTGATTAGTGGTACCTCTCAAATACCTGAGAATCCATTTCACTGCCATCCAATGTTCTTTTCCTAGATTTTCGATGTACCTGTTTACAATTCCCACTGCATGTGCAATATCGGGTCTTGTGCAGAACATTGCATACATTAAGCTTCCAACTACTTATGCATATGAAAATTTAGACATATAGTCCATTTCTTCTTGGGTCTTGGGGCACATCTCCTTACTATGTTTGAAACAGCTAGCAAAAGGTGTACGAACTGGTTTTTCATTTTGCATATTAACTATTTTCAACACCTTTTGTATGTACTCATTCTCCCACAATGTTAATTTGTGATTTTTCTTGTCTCTATTTATTCTCATACTAAGGATTTGTTTGCAGCTCCCAAATCCTTCATTGCAAATGAATTTTCCAATTTTATTTTGAGAAAAAATATTTCTTGCATGTTAGACCCTGTAACAAGCATGTCATCTACATACAATAACAATATAATATAGCTTCCATCATTTTGATTTTTTAGATAAACACAATGATCAGAGTGACATCTAGTAAAACCTTGTTCAGACATAAACTTGTCAAATTTAGATACCACTGCCTTTGAGCCTGTTTTAAGCCATACAAGCTCTTCTTTAGCCTGCACACTAATTTTTCCTTCCCTTTGACCTCATATCCTTCTGGTTGTTGCATATAGATCTCTTCCTCCAGATATCCATGGAGAAATTTTGTGTTTACATCTAACTATTCAAGACGCAAATCTTCTACTGCTACAAGACTTAAAATAGTTCTTATTGAATTCATCTTAACAACAGGAGAAAATATTTCATCAAAATCAATACATTTCTTTTGTGCAAACCCCTTCACCACAAGTCTATCTTTGTACCTCTATTTTCCTCCATCTTCTTCCTTTAGCCTGTAAACCGATTTATTATGCAATGTTGTTTTACATGCAGGAAACCTGACTAAGTCCCAAGTCTTGTTACGCGTTAAGGAGTCCATCTCTTCTTCCATGGATAGCTCCCACTTCTTCCTGGTTTCAATCTGCACTGCTTCTTCATAACATTCCAGTTCACTAGAATCAGTCAACAATAAATAATAGAATGAGGGAGGGTATCATTCAGGAGGTCTAATTATCTTGGTAGATCTTACAACACCACTTTCAGGTGTTTGAAGTGCCTATTGTTTTTGTGGTGGTTGCTATTTTTGTGGCTATTGATTACTATTATTTTCAGGCATCTTTACTTTTTGTGTGATCTCATCAAGAAATTTGTATTCTTTGTTTTCTTTTTCTTGTTTCTTTTCCTACAACTGATTCTTATACAAGACATTTTCCCTAAATATTACATCTCTGCTCCTAATTATTTTGTGATTTTCATAGTCATATAAGCAATAACCAAAATCATTTACACCATATCCGATAAATGTACATTTCTTTGATTTTTCCTCAAGCTTTGTTCTATTTTATTTATTAATATGGAAAAAGGCCTCACAACCAAAAGGCTTTAAAAAAAGTAGTTTACCCTTTTGCTTTTCCATGCTTCCTCTAGAATACCACCATCCAAGGAAATTGAAGGCCCTCTGTTTATTAGATAAGCAACAGTATCTACAACATCTGCCCAAAATTGTAAATGCAATCCTTGATGCAATCTCATGCACCTTGTATGCTCCATGATTGTTTTGTTCATCCTTTCTGACACACCATTTTCTTATGGTTTTCTTGCAACTATCTTCTCTCTGTGAATTCCATGCTCTGAACAGTACCTATCAAAATATTTGCTACAATATTCACCTCCATTGTTTGATCTGAGACACTTCAACTTCTTTCCTGTCTCAATCTCAACCAAATATTTCCATTTCTTGAAAGTATCAAATACTTCAGATTTACTCTGAATACAATAAATCCAAGTTTTTCTAGTTGCATCATCAATAAAAGTAACATAATAAAGAGAGACACCGAGAGATGATACCTGAGAAGGTCTCCTTAAATCTATATGCACGAGTTCTAAACTTTCGCTCTTATTTTCTTTCCCAACTCTGATAAATATGACTCTCTTTTGTTTTCCATAAATAAATTCTCACAGAAATCCAAATCAACATTCTTCAAATCCAACAACAAATTTCTTGAGTGAAGAATCTTCATCCCCTTCTCAGTCTTGTGTCTGAGCCTATGATTCCATAATGATGCATCTGCTCCTTTGGAAGTTAAAGCATTAATAGAGTTATAAATACCATTGCATAAATACAATGTACCAACCTTTTCACATTTTGCTATTACCAGGGCTCCTTTGCTGACCTTCCAAGCTTTATCTGTGAAATTTGTCACAGAACCTTCACCGCCTAACTGCCCTATTGAAATCAGAATTTTTTTCAGATCTCGAACATGCCTTCACTCCTTTAATAGAAATTGGTTTCCATTATATTGTTTTACAAGGACTTTACCCATTCCAACAATTTTACAGGGTTTATGATCACCCAAATGAACTTGTCAAAAATCTCCTTGAACATAGTCATGAAAATATTTATTATCACATGTGGCATGGAATGAGGCCCCCAAATCTACCACCCAGGAATTAGTAACATTTTTGGAAGAAAGAATCAAAGAATCTTGTAACACATCAACTGTCACATTTTCTTTGTGATTGTTTTCTTGCTGTGCATCTCCTTCTTTTCCCTTCCAACATCTAAAGTATTTCTTTAGGCATCCTTTCTTTCCACATTTCCAGCACACTATCCCTGATCTAGACTTGGATCTACCTTTCCTTGATTTACTGCAATATCCTAAGCTCTCTCCTCTTTCAATTTTTCTTCCCCTAGAATCTGCACTCAAAGCATTACTCAATGTATCACTGGAGATTTTTCATTGCATTTCCTCGCTAAGGATAGCACCGAAAACATCATCAAAGTTTAAAGTACTAGATCCAAAGACAGAGTTCCTAATGGACATAACTAGACCATTCCAGCTTTCTGGCAATGAGCATAGAAATAAAAGAGCCCTAACTTCATCATCAAATTTTATCCCTATAGAACTTAACTGATTGGTAACTGTATTAAAATCATTTAAATGGTCTACAACAGATCCACCTTCCGACATATTCATATTAAATAAATGTTTCATAAGAAATACCTTGTTTGAGGTTGAGGGTTTTTCATATAGCTTCGCCAATGCCATAATCAAACCCTCTGTTGTTTTTTCCTTCAGAATATTGAAGGCTATCAACGATGCGAGGCACAACCGTACTGTTCCTAGTGCCTTTCTATCGAGAACCTTCCATTCTGCATTTTTCATAGTCGTCAGCTTCTTCTTTCTTCCCACTCAATGGCAAGTACAGAACCTTTTGATACATATAATCTTCCATTTGCATCTTCCACAGTGGGAAGTTTTGGCCATTACATTTCTCAACCTTGAATTTACCATCTTCTACCATTGCTCCCACTTGAACTAGGAACCCTTCTTTCCTGTGAGTTTATCAGCCAAATAGACCTTCGGCTCTGATACCATTTGTTAGAAAATTATATATTACAGAGCAATGCAACACATAAAATATGCAGACAAACATAAGCACACAAAACACATAAAACCAGAGAGATACAGATATACGTGGTTCACCCAGTTTGGGCTACATCAAACCCAAAAAACCAGTCCTTCCTTTCTATTATCCAGCAAAATGAAGAGACAAAACCTACAACAAATCCGTTGTAATATCCTTTGTTCTCTCTCTCGGTCTCTTTATCTGTTTCTCGCTCTGCAAATACACATACAATACATAGCCACAATACAATACCCTCATACAAGTGAGGGGTTTCCTTCTAGGGTAAAAAACCCTAAACTAAACATAACTTCTACCGTTAGATCATCCGCCTAATGAATAGCCCAGATTGACTAGAAATTACTATACTTTTACAAGGCGATTTTACATATGTTTTTAGCTTTAGGGGCGCTGCCCTTGAAACCCCCCACCATGGGGGGCTCCATAAAGCACAATCACCCCCTCCTAGACCCCCTAGGCAACATATAATTACGGGTGGCGTTGCCGCCCCATTAAGGTACAGGGTTCCAACGCTCTGATACAAAATAAACAATATAATCAGGCTCCACACCCAACAGTTTAAAGAATGCTGGGGAAAATTTTCAGAGAGCAATGGATTATGCTTTCAATGACATCAAGCACATTGTTCAATCCTATCTAGACAATTTACCAGTGCATTCATTAAACCAGATTAATCACCTGATGCATTTGAGAGCTATCTTTTTATGTTGTCGACAATACAAAATAATCCTCAATCCACATAAATGTGTGTTTTTGTGTTGGTTCTAGTTGTTTGCTAGGATTTTTCATATCAGAAGGAGGAATTCAAATAGACCCACTAAAAGTGTGGGCTATTATTGATCTTCTCGCGCCATCAAATTTTCTTCAGTTACAAAAACTTCAGGGAAAGGATAAATTCCTAAGGAGGTTCATACCAAACTATACTGAAATGGCTAAAGGATTTACTCGGCTCTTGAAAAAGGGGATTCCATTCCATTGGGATAAGGGTGTTAATATTTATTGATGACATTTTAGTTTACTCCAAGAATGTAGAAGAGCATAAAGAGGACTTATTGACAGTGCTGGAAATGTTACAGAAGCATCAATTGTACGCTAAGTTAAACAAGTTTGATTTCTTCAAGGAAGAAATATAGTACCTTGGCCATGTTATTTCTGCTAAAGGAACCGCAGTTGAACCGGATAAAATTAGAATGCTTATGGAATGGAGGGTACCCCAAAATGTGGCATAAATCTGAGCCTTTATGAGTTTGGCCAGTTACTACAGGCGATTCATTGAGGGATTTTCAAAAAATTTCTTCTCAATTACTTGTTTACAAAGAAAAGGAAGAAAATTTAAATGGACAAAGGAATGTCAAGAAAGTTTTGAAAAGTTAAAACTTTTATTGACTGCAGCTCCATTATTAAGAGTAGTTGATCCTAATAAATAGTTCAAAGTCTGCACAGATGCATGAAAAGAAGGAGTTGGGGCGATTCTGTAACAAGAGGGTAAGGTAGTTTCCTATGAATCACGAAAATTAAAAAAGCATGAACAACCGTACTGAGCTTATGATTTGGAGCCAATAGCAGTAGTGCATGCACTCCGGGTATGGAGGTACTACTTGCTTGGAAAGATATTTTTACTAAAAAATGATCATAGCAGCTTAACGATTTATTTTAAGCAAGTTGATCTTAACTCTCGCTAGGCAAGGTGGAATGCCTTCTTGTACGAGTTTGATATTGATATGAAACATGTGAAGGGAAAGGAGAATAGAGTAGCTGAAGCATTAAGTAGAAAGTTGCATGGTATTTATGAGCTGTATTATAATTAGGTTGAATGAGAATTTCTGGAGAAAATAAAAAAAGAAGCTGAGAAAGATCTTGAATACTATTTTATGTGGCAGCAAATGATGAGTTTGGAAGGCAAGGAAAATATGCTGATGACGAAATTAATAAATATGGGTTGCTAACTTTCAAGAAGAGGATTTTTGTTCCAAATAGAATGGAATTGAAAAAATTAATTCTAAATGAGTATCACCGAAGTAACTACTTTGGACATCCCGGGTATCAAAAAATTCTGACAGCGATTAGGAATAACTACTTATGGCCAAGTATGAGAAGAGACATTGCACAATTTATAAACAAGTGTTTAGAGTGCTAGCAAGTGAAAGTGGAGCATCGAAACCCAGTCGGGCTGATCCAGCCTATACCGGTAACTGAGTGTAAGTGGGAGGTGATACCTTTACACTTCATCACTCTTTTACCAAGGTCAAAGAAGCATAATTATGCTATAATGGTAGTGGTGGATCAATTAAGAAAAGAAACACATTTTATACCAATTCAGATCACTTATAAGACGGTGAAAATAGCAAACATATTTATGTGAGAGATCTTTCGACTGCATGTTATCCTGAAAAATGTCATATCTGACAGGGATGTGAAGTTTACTTCAGCATTCTGGAAAATGTTATTTACAGGTAAGTCAAATTAATTTTTGTACTGCTTACCATCCACAAACGAACAGGCAAATTGAGTGAGTGAATCGGATCCTAGAGGATATATATATATATATATATATCTATATATATATATATATATATATATATATATATATATATATATATATATATATCATTTTTTTACTACCAAGGCACATAATTGTTAAATGTTTATGTTTATGTTTAGACATACTTTCCTATATTTTTGAAATTTTAATTACTTTGTCTCACTTTTTAAAATCGATGTAAAATTAAGATGAAAAGTGAAGCATTTATTTGAATTTTTTTTTTTTTTTTCCATCTTCCATTTTGTTTAAGCGTTATTTTATTATTTTTAAATATAATTTTATGGGAAAACAAATTCTTCATACTAGTATATAAAGCATGTCTCACTCCAATTAAGGAAAAATCAATTTATAATTGAAATTCAATAATAACTTCGTTTATAATAAGTTAGTATATATTGACTAATAACAAGTAATAATATTAATTAAGGAGAAAATTATAATAATTATCTCATAATATTGATACTAATTATTAGTTGACAACAAAATATTGAGATGGAAAAGTGGTCAATAATCTTTACTCCATGTGACTTATAGCTTCAGAATGCTACAATAACACTTCTAATTTATTCACCAAACAAATTATATATATATATATATATAAATATATATATATATAAACATTAGACATTCCATAAGATAAATGGAAACTAATGTGTACGTATTCATAATAATCAAATGGTAAATCCATTACTATAGCTCTAGTTTTGAAGGAATAATAATACTCAAAGTATAAGTGGATTTCTATAGTCTTCATTTGGCAAGGACAAATAAAAATAATAGACGTTGAGATATAGTATATTTTATAAATATTTAGATAAATGAACATTTATTAAGTGATTATTTTAACTAATTATATTTAATATGGTAGGTTTATGACTAAATCTATGTTAATATATCTTGGTTAATAACCAAAAAAGATTAAATCAAGTCTAGCAATCATTTTAATGAGTCTAGCAAGCATTTTAATTAACCATTGCAATGTTATAAAGTATTATGTAAACGATAATATTATAGATTCAATTTCTGTGTCAATCAAACGAACTAAGTAAAGAAAAACAAATTATTACATCAAAAATGCATTTTAAACCATTTATATTATTTAAATTTATATAATATATTGGTAAATTTTTAATATATTTCAATTACATAAATGGACACATCTCAATTTTATTATAATAAACCATTTAACTATAAAGTAAGAACATTTCTCCCAAAATAATATTAAATTTAATTTCTATCAAAAATAAACCATAAATTAGCATTTAAAAAGTATTTTTTAATATTTATAATAAAATAGTATTATAAAAATATAGAATGATTTTGAGAATGGCTAGTAAAAATAATGACACATAAAATATTTCATGTAACAACTCAATATTAGAGAATCAAGAAACTTAAATTAATATAGATGAATTAGAATTATCAACAATAAATTAGTATTTAAAATGTATTTTGTAATATTTATAATAAAATAATATTTAAAAGAATATAAAACTATTTTGAGAATGGCTAGTAAAAGTAAAACATAATGAAAGATTTCATCGAACAACTTAGTATTAGAGGAACAATAAACCTAATTTAATATTAGATGAATTAAAACTCTCATTACTTAGGAAATTATAACTAGAATTATGTATATATCATTCTAAATACAAATGTAATTATTAAAGTGCATTTTTATTTTAAAAAAATAATTAAGCTTTAAAAATAAAGTTTTAATTTTTTTATTCTTTTTAATTTAAAAAATTAAAGTGATTTTCCATAAAAGTATAAATAAATAAAATATTATATATATATATATATTAAAAAAAAAGTATAAGTTCATTTAATTATATTATATCATACAATGAGATAATTCAATACATCATTCATCCATCCACTCTTAACATATTTTATGGTAGATGGTATTAATATTTCTAATATGGAACTAAATGTTTTTTACCACAAGCCTATCGAATGATTTTTCCAAAACTTTAAGAGTTTTTATAGTTGTAACATCAATAGATCATATTAATCATAATACAAAAATCCGCTTGAAAACATTAGACAGTGAGGAATGAGAAGAGGTCGCAGGTGTCATATATTTCACACTTGATCTTGGAGGGGCTGGCATGGTGCTAATGCATGTGATATGCTGCTTAATTTGTCCCATATGTGTGTCCATTCTCTCCATAAAAAATCTTTGGTTTCTTTGCTAACTTTTTACATATGAAAGAATTTCAAAGACATTGTACATTTTAGCATGCCACCCATTTTCATTTGTTAATAGATTGGAAAGGAGAGGTAATATTGTTTCTTCCTTGCATTGGTGTGGCTATGGTGAGGAACCCAATTTCCTATATCCTCTATGAGCACTGGGTAAGATAAGGCTTGCCTATCTCTAAGTGTCATAGTATCAAGAATGTGCAATTCACTTTGTATTTCTGATAGTACCGCTACTTGACAGGACTCAACAACACCTAGGGCTTGTTGCGGGAACTGTCACAACCATGGCGACCACTCAAGTTCCTTGTTCCTCACCCCACTAAGGGGAAATTATAAAATTTTTAAAATAAATTGAAAGTAAAATAAACTAGGAGAAAATACATAAATTAAATATACATCTATGAAATATAAAAATCCATCCCATTCTTAACCATTAATCATTATTATTTATCTGTGCAATTTTTCACTCACCCTATACACGAGGGTATGGAAACCCATCTTTAGTATCCATACCTCTAGCTTCAACTATATATTCGAAGGTAGTGCTAAGAGACCCTCCCATGTAACCATAGTCTGTTGTATTGCAATCTAACAATTGCTAAAATCACAAGGCAACCAAATTGTTTGTTTTGATATAGTGGATGCCCTCTATAACAACTACAGCTAAAAATTCCCAACAATTTTTTGCAAAATCAAAACAATAAACAATACATTAGCTATAACATAAGCGGATATTGTGTATCAAGAAGACCACCCATGGCTAAAACTTACGCTCCTTTACCTAAAGGTTGTATCTAGTTATATCTACCATCATTTACCTAAAGGTTGTATTTAGTTATATGTTGTTTTGAAATTGAAATTATTTATATTATCATACATACCAAATTGGCATTGACCATTTGCTAGAGTTACCACTCCCTTCTCCTCCAATCAATGAAAATACCTTGGAAAACACTTCGAGTTTTGGTACTTGAATAATCCACTTTTCACTAGCACACTCTTGTATTTATCCATATTTGTATTCATGCAAAATGTGGTGAGGATACCTTCTTTATTTAATGCCCTCTCACACACTTGGTGGTGGAAAAAATACCTAAGCCACCACATTCCTTGTTCCTCATTCCCATTGAAGAAAAATTATAAATGCTTGTTTCTCACTCCATTGGGGAAAAAATGTAATTTTTTTTAAATGAATTGAAACAAAAATAAAATAGAATTTTTTTTATAAATGAAATATATGGTCTTTTGTAAGCAATTATTGTATTACCTCACAGAATCAATAAAAACATCAGAAACAGAAGCAGGGCCACCTTTTCCATTAGAAAGAATAATAATTCACACAAGTATGCCCAGAAATAATGTGAATTAGTGGAGATAAACCCGAAGAGGATCTCGTTTTATAATAACTCAAACTGACTACTGACTGTAATCTAGTGACATCATTATTTGTCAGTGCACGTTGGTCCAATTACATATCTCCATCTAATAAGTCAATGGTTGTCTTTCTGGGATCTTTTTTTTTTTATAAGATTTTAATACAAACAATAATATTTAATTAAACGTTGAACTTTGAATTTTATATCCTAATAGATTTTTTCAAACTTATTAATTAAAGTGAAAAGAAATAAAAGTCAACCACAAAGTTTCAATATTTATAATAGCTATATGTGACTAAAGAGAATATAAAAAATAGACATGGTTGGTTCAAAATGGGTGGAAATTTTTTTATACAAATTATGAATTACAGAATCTAAATTTCAAAAATAAAAATGTTTTAAAAAAATATATAAATGTTAGATTTAAGACTTTTTTGATCCATAAATTAGATAAATTTCTTTCGGATTAATCAAATGATTAGGATTTGGTCTACGTTTTGAACCTTGTCATGAGGATGAACCAATCAATAACATTATCGTGAGGATGAACCACATTATTCACATCATTAACATTGTCGTGAGGATGAACCATATTATTTGATTCCAAATGTCTACCAAATCCTAATGATGTGATTAATTCGAAATACATTTATTTAAAAAAATAAATGTTAATATGAATTCAATGGCCATGCAAGTGTATATATTGATCATAATATTATTGTAAAACTAAGAAATAACCCAATAATACATATGTAAAAATGAATTGGGAAAACTAAAACACACCTTTATGAAAAAACATAATAATAAACACATAATCACATATGTGATGCACGGTCAATAGGTAAAACAAAAATAAATTGTAAAAAAAAAAATGTTTTGCTATATCCCTATGATAGATAAATATAAAATTCTCAAAATCAATTTTGTTAAATTTAATTTAGGAGGGAATTTATTTAACGACGTTGGAAAATCTCAAGTAAATCAAAAACATGATAACTACATGAAATTAGTGTAAAATTCTACCGAAATTTGTTTCATGTTCCGAGTTATTGAATTTTACGAGATGCATTCATATAAATTCTTAGGTTAATACACTAATAAATATATTACCAGTTCCGAGTTATTGAATTTTACGAGATGCATTCATATAAATTCTTAGGTTAATACACTAATAAATAAAGTATCAGCCTTGGAATAGGTCAGTTTCTGAGAGAAGATATAAGGTGGCTAATATTGTAGAAACCATATCTCAGATATGCAACCTACCAAACCATTAAAAAAATGTTTGGAAAAAAATTTCGAAAGTGAGAAAACCAGAGATCAAATGCTTTGTTATTTTAAATTAAAAATTGTGCAGACAAGTGGTTCAAATGTAGTCTTTGGTGGTGTAACATCTAGTACTATTGCTTAATAAATTTACGTTCATAAATTCAAACAAGAATTCTCTATGATTATTTTACATTTTGAGGACTCATACTGAAGTTTCACCATTTTTCTAGTCCTAAGATGAATATAGATCATTGGACACCATTAGAAAATCCTTTTAACAAAATTGTTGCACAGTGCATAGCTTCTATCTGCATTGAAGATGGTTGGTGGTCTAGATAATTTTGAATTCCTGTATGTCTTATAAATATGGATTGTGAATATGATGTTTACATTTGATCATCCTTTGTTGTTGATAAGACATGCAAACAAATATGAAAGTGGGAATATAAAATTACATTAAGAGACTTTTTTTTTTGCTCTAAAAATCATGGAAATTATAGCAAGAGTTTAAGAAATTCTGGTAGGGAGTTTTATAAATACAAGTTATAGCTATAAAACTGGAAAATTTAGGGTGACTTCGAGGTTTTTGATATTGTTGAATCCATTTCCACCATCAAAAACATGATTCAAACACTGCTACTGCAACATTTATTAAATAATTTTTGCACTTATTTGTGCCACTTTTAACCGTTCAGGAAATTCCTCCACCTCCATAGAAAACTCCCATTAAAATCCAAGAATAGAAGCCTTTATCTTCCCTGCCTTGAGAAAACCAAACTCTGAAGAATATCTATGATAGATTGACTTTGGGATTTTTCTGTCCTTCCTAGAATCTTAGTATCCAATAAGAAGGGGTGGATTTTCAGTGTGATTTGGTACATTAGTTTCTTGGAATCTATACATTGTTTGGTAGATTTCCAAATGGGTGGACATTGGTGTAGTTGAATAAAAAATATTAAAAGCCAGTCACTAAACCAATCATTGGCTTACTGCATGGCACTATTAACATACATGACCACCCATCACCATGGCTTCTCTGGCACATTTCATGGCTAGACTCTGGAAGCTACAACAACCATTCACCATACATAAGTAGGCTATGGGGAATCCATTGATGTGACCCACTGACAATCCTGTAAACATGGTTATGGTTACATGGTTATGGTTATGCATACATACATTTAGAAACATACATATGTACCGGTGGTGGGTTTGATGTGAAATGAAGTGCATTGAATTCTACCTCTGCCCCATGGCGCCTAGAGTTTTAAATTTCAAATTTTCCTGCTGAATTTATGCGCCAGGTTTTTGAATAGGGACATGATGGTTATTTATTTCATTTTCATTCAGAGCATGCACCACCCTGAGCACCAGGCACAAAAGCTTTTTCTGGTGAACCCCTCTACAATGTAATGGCAGTTATCCATTCGTGGATCCTGTGTGCTCTACGGAGGCGTGGGTAGTCATAACTGGGGAAATGTGTGTCTCAAATTTGAGAACCAAAAAGGAAAGGCTAAATCTAGCTTGGCTCCTTTGAAACCCCAAATATGGTTGCTATAGATCATGACGACGCTGCATTATAGTTGAAGGAAAAGCAACGCGCTCCATTAAGGTTGTTGCTGCAGTAGCAGTCATTGCATTCCATTGGGAAGTGCAGGAAACTTTGGAAGATTGAAAGATGAGTATAAAGGAGCAAGGATAAGCCTAAAAAAGGTTTCAATATACAATAAGAATGCATCCACCTCTTCCTTATATTAGGTGTGGAAAATAATTAGTTCAAAATTCGAGACATCGAGTGCCGAGGTGTCAGGGAAAACATATTATTTTTATAATTGCAGAGAAACACAAGGGATTGATGAGTTGGCAGCTATGGATGACTCAATCAACTCCCTCAGTTTATATTTGGCAGAATCTCTCATGCTTCCGCCCCCTCCTCTATATAGTACTCAGAAAGTATATGTGGAGGAGCAAAATTTGGAGGAATGATTTCTTTGGCCTGATTGTCATAGACTATAAAATTTAAATATGCGATCTATTAATTATAATGGCTACCTATCATTTTTGTTCTGAAAGTTCCATGGATTTTCCAACTAAGATAAAATTTATGGAAATTTACATCCAACCTCTTACCATTTCCAGTATTTATTTTTTCCGTGAGGTTACTCAGTATCATCTTGAGCAATGGTAATGTGTTCCTGAGTGAACAAGATCTCATTTCCATTGTTTTTTCAATTTAGGTATTATTAGCTTTACCCTTTTGAGTCTAGTTATTATTTTGATTGAAATTATATTTTCCATTTAGTGACTATGCTTTTACTATGTGAAATTTTTGGATTAAAACAAAAATAATATTTTTATTCCAAAATTTAAACTGGATGATTGATGATAAATTTTGTTTTGGTACAAAATCCTAACAACGTAATTCAAGTGACATTATAATCTAAAAATACATTTATGTACACACTTACTTAATTTTAAAAACTCACTCCAAACAACCAAACAAAGATGAGTCACGAGAAAAGAATTTTAAAAACAACACACATAACTACAATTTTGAAATCACAATGTAGCCAAAAGGTAACTTCCAACTCAAGTTAAGGTCTCTCTTGTGGAATACTTTGTAATTTAAATTTATTTAGATTCATGAATGATTTGTATTTTAAATTGATTTAGATTGTACATTAATTTAGACATACCAAATAATTTCACAAAACTTATCAAGAATAGTTTTGGAAATTATTTTTCATTACATGTAAAGTGGAAAACATAATGCAAATTGTAATGGAATCTAGAGTTGATTATATTTGATAGGGTATTTTTTTAAAGTGATGTATTTTTGAATAAAATGATTGTTTGACAAAAATACCTTTGTAATGACTTTTATTGTTAATAATAAATAAATAAGGCTAATTTGGCATCATGCATTTGTTGATGACACCATGTTAATGGGATATCCAATTATCCAAGAAGTTATAATCTTCTAGTGAGTTGTAGAGGATTTTATGGCAAGATGAAAGACAAATATTAATCATTAAAATTCTAAAATATTTTTTTCAAACGCCCCTCCTACTATTTAGGGTCATATTTCTTTCCTAGTTGGTTACACGCATTGTATGATGCCTTCCAAATGCCTTGGTGCTCCTCTTATAGCTATATCTCTCAAGATTAGGCTTCTCGATAACCTCCTCCAAAAGATAACAAAGAGGTTAGATATTTGGGCATTCCATTCTCTTAACATCATAAAGCAGTTGGTACTCTTAAAATTTCTCATTTTGGTAGACATTATCCTTTATATTCGTAGTCTTCAGCATTATTTTCTTTGGTGATGAGAAAAAAGAGAGGACGTGGGCCCTCATTGCATGCGAAAACTTTTTGCCCCTTCAAGCATAAGGCGGAATTGGCCTCCAGAATCTGAGACTCTCAATATGATAATGGGGGCTAAAATGTGCATGTAATCGTTATAAGGGGGTCATGAAATTTATCACCAAATATGGAGGAATAAATGTTGTAGAAAAATTTCAATGCAAATGCAAGTATAAATATGAATTCTGTGATTCCAACTTGGATTGTTGACTTGGAACTTGCCCTGTAGTGGAAAGCACATTATCTAGGGTGTAAATTATTTTTTAGAGGAAAAAATGGTCAAAATGCATTATTATGGGATGACTCATGGCATCAGTTCCCTAAATTGGCAAATCAAAATGAGCTTTAGAATAATTTCACCTTAATGAAATGAAGGAATCATCTCCTTATGGTAGACTACTGACATGGACCATCTGAAGAGACTTGATAGAGAAAATGGAGATTGATGCAGGAGCATCTCACTCAGAGTAGACAAAACAAGACAGGTCTTTTGTCTCATTGTTACGTTTTGTTTACAGACAGCTCATTGGACCTGAGAATTGTTTTTTTTAATTGTTATCTTTATTGTTTAAAGAAAAGGGCATTAGGATTAGGAATGTTAATTAAATCAGTAGACTTATTTAACAGTGTTCTTTTAATCCAGGAATGTAGTTAAACAAAACGGTTGTTAGTTCAACCAAAAAAGAGCATAGTAGTACATAAAGAAAAACATGCTGTAATTTTTTCGATTTTTTTCCATCAAAAAAGAAGGAGAAATTTTAAAACAATACAGAGACAGAATTGTTATCTCAGGAAACCATATTTTGTAAACAAAAGCTACTGTAACCATTTACTTCTAAATTATTTCACTAAATCATTTACATATGTTATATATAAACCTATGCATTGCATTCGCGAATTGAAACAAGCGCGAGGAAGGAGAATTGAAGCGTGGGTGCTGGTGACAAACAAATAGAATGTAGGGCAAAATAGTGCATGATAATAACCAGAAATCATAAGTTGCGGAATCTGAGCCAACTCATTCGAATCAAAAGACTTTCATGAGAAAGAAAGAAAAGAAACCATGAGCTATACTTCTAGCCACGAGTACAATAACTGTAGATAATTTTTCTTAAGTAGACTGAAGATTTCAAAAGAAACATTCCATTCATTCACTGTTAACAATTAGAAAAAGTTACTGTTGAGAAAGTATTGTGAGATTACACAATAGAATCAACATCTACATACAAAAGGAGCATCCTACAGGTTAGGGTTCTGAGACCCGTAACCTATAGCAAAGACGAACTGGAGCAAACCCTACAGCAACGAAACCTATAGCAAGTTTTTATTTTACCAGTAACGAAAACGGCTGGGTGGGAAAACCCACAAACCTAGTTATTACAAACATTCAAGCGTTTTTAACATTCCCATGGACCAGAACAGGAAGCGAGGACAATACAGTTTGTTTTTACAGACCTAGAAGCTAATTCAAAGACAGGAAAATGGAATTGACCCTACCCATTTCAAGTTCAGGGTTTAGTCGACACTTGAACCAGAGAGTGGAACCTGGACACCTGCAAGGAGAATGAACAGTGTGTTAGCAATGATTATTACCAGGTAACGAAAACAAGAAAATTCAGACTTTCAAACCATTACAGTTGAGAAGGGTTAGAAGGTGTTTACCTAGGCAAAGGGAACGAACAAAAATTAAGGCATCGAATGAAAACACAAGAACCTACTCACAAGGAGTCGTCACATAATATTCGGAGTAATATGCAGAGAAAACTAAATCAGGGACAGAGAACTTACCTTTCTCTTTCCAAGTGGAGGTGCGCTGAGCTGAAAGACAACCACGGAAAAGCAAATGATCTGTGGGCAGAAGTAGAAGTCTTTTACTAACTGTAAGTGACATAAATACCAAGAAATGATAGAGTGAGCTAGAAACAAGAATGGAAACAAAAAATTCCGCCAACCAGAATTAACAGAACAAAAAACCCACCAAATACCATCGCAGAAGTTGCCACACGCTACCACTGTCCCAAGCAAAGGAATCTGGATAGGAAATCGAATACGTGGAGAAAATAAACTATTTTGGAACCCTCATAGTGACAGGAGGAGCTAAGAACCCTAGTCACAGAGCAAAAGAAATGAAAATGAAATCTCGTCGACGAGTATAGGGTTCAAGCGCGCGGGAAGGGATAAGCACAAGAAGTGTGGACAGGTGTCAGGCTACAGGCCACAATATAGACCAATCAATCAGAAATTAATTACTGACCAAAATCAATAGCTGTCAAAACCACTAAATCATACGGAGTGAATCTATTACCAAGGTTGAGGAGCCACATCGAACCCACGAAGTGTATCACATTAAAATCAAATGTGTTATGAAGTTTGCAATTATGAGCCAACAAATTAAAACCGTATCAATTTTCCAGTTGCCTTTTTAGTTGTGAGAAGCGCAGTTAGGGCTTGAGGGCTGGGCCCCATCAAAGTGGTATCAAAGCAGTAGGTTGTAATTAGAAAAAAAATGGAAGTTGGTAGACTAGGACGAGGAAGAGGAAGAGATATTCGCAGAGAAGCCAATGAAGGATTGAGGGAAGAAATCTGAATTTTAAATGCACGATTAGGAGCAGTAGAAGTTGGGAGGAGAGTAGATCCCGAGGGAGGAGACGACAGTGACGAAGAGGTTGCAGAAGCGACAGATGGTTAATATGGAAAAGGACCTGAGATCAAGTTATTAAGATTAGTTTTCTTGTCGAGTAGTAAGCCGAAGCATGAGATTTCTACTTATGATGGGAATTTATCAGTAGATGTGTTGCTGGATTGGCTCAGTGAGCTGAACAAGTACTTCAATTTTGACGAAATCCGTGAAGATAAGAGGGTAAAATTCGCTGCCACCAAATTGAAAGGACACACGTCCTTATGGTGGGATAGTGTTCAGGCGGAAAGAAAGAGGTTGAACAAGCAACCTATAAAGAAGTGGGCCAGGATGGAGGCCAAACTGAAGAATAAATTCTTGCCCAAGGATTACCATATTATGCTGTACAGAAAGGTACAGAATCTGAGGCAAAGGGGGTTAACTGTTAAAGAATACACAGAAGAATTCTACAGATTGAATTTAAGAGTAGGGTATATAGAGGACACCCCCGAAAATATAGCGAGGTTTGTAAATGGCTTGAGAGGGGAGATACTAGATGAAATCATTATTCTCTCACCCATAACTATAGATGAGGCATATCAATGTGCCTTGAAAGCGGAAGAGAAAATAAACAGGAAGAAAAATGCCAGAAGAGGAGGAGGGTCTGGCAGAGGAAAAGGAAAGGATTTTTCAAGAGGTAGAGGCACAAATCCCAGTGAATAAGGCAGCAGTTCCAAAACTTTAGGAACAGCAGAAAAAGACAATAACACTAGAGGGGGACGACCATACCAACAAGGAAGAGGTAATGGTAGGGGCAGAAGAGTTGTCCAGTGTTATAGGTGCCATAAGTGGGGGCACAAGTCTTATCAATGTCCTGAAGGAGAACCAAAAGGTGGTAGAGGAACGTATGTTGCCCAAACAGAGGAAGTAGAAGCACCACCCCAGGAGGTAGAAAATGCACCTGAGACAGGGGAAGCTTTAGTGCTGAATAAGGTGCTGCTGAAACTAGCAAAAGAATTTGTAGAACCAGATCAAAGAAAATCCTTATACCGGATAGTTTGTAAGTCATAGGGCAAGTGCTGCAAACTGATAATTGACAGTGGGAGTATGGATAATCTGGTAGCCACAAAAATGGTGGAGAAATTGGGGCTGAAAAGGTTGAAGCACCCCACTCCCTACAAAGTGTCGTGGCTGCAAAAGGGACATCAACTGTTAGTTGATGAATAGTGCGAAGTATAATTTCATATTCGCAGATACAAGGACAAGATTATCTGCGACATCATGCCAATAGATGTGTGTCATATACTGTTAGGGAGACCTTGGCAGTATGACAGGAAGGTAGTACACGATGGGAAGACAAACTGTTACAAGTTTTTCAAGGATGGGTTTAAGCATACACTAGTACCCATCAAGGAGGAACACACAGCAGAAGCCAGTGGAATTAAAGCTTTGCTGGTTGGTGGAAAAGAATTCTTGAAGCAGATCGAAAATAATGAAGTTAAGTTTTCTATTGTAAGGAGTCCAAGGACGGTGATACTACATACAAAGATTACAGATTTACGAGAGGAGGTCCAGGACATGTTGCAAGATTTTGACAATATCATAGTGGATGATTTGCCGGACGAACTGCCTCCTAAGAGAAGCATCAGTCAATGCATTGATTTTATACCAGGAGCTAGCCTGCCAAACAAGGCATCTTACCATATGATTCCCAAGGAAAATGAGGAAATTAGGAAGCAGGTGCAGGAATTACTTGACAAAGGGTTGATCAGTCAAGTATGAGCCCCTGTGCAGTTTCGACAGTTCCAGCTCTAAAAAAAGGTGGAGAGTGGCGAATGTGCACAGACTCGAGAGCTATTAACAAGATTAATATCAGGTATAGGTTCCCATTTCCACGAATGGATGACATGATGGATTGTTTGAGTGGGGCAGCATACTTTTCGAAGATCGATCTGAAGAGTGGTTACCACCAGATCCGAATTCGGGAAGGGGATGAATGGAAAAAAACTTTCAAGATGAATGAAGGGTTGTATGAATGGCTAGTGATGCCATTTGGTTTGATTAACACCCCTAGTACATTTATGCACCTAATGAAATAAGTGTTGAAAGAGTTCATTGGGAAGTTTGTAATTGTTTATTTGGATGACATTTTGATTTTCAGCAAAACAAAGGAAGAACACTTCCGACATGTCCAAAGTGTATTGAGGAAATTGCAGCAGAATAAGCTGTTAATAAACCTGAAGAAGTGTAATTTTTTTTAGAAGGAATTAGTTTATCTAGGTTTTGTGATTGCAGAAAATGAGTTGAAGATGGACCCAGAAAAGGTTGCAACTATAGTCAATTGGCCATCCCCAAAGAATCTATTTGAGGTCCGAAGCTTTCATGGATTGGAAATTTTTTATAGGAAATTTATTAGAGATTTTAGTGGGATCTGTGCACCCATGTTGGACACAATCAAAAATGGAAATCAGCCTTGTTTTTGGACAAAAGAAGCGGAGAAAAGTTTTCAGGCCCTAAAGAAGAAGATCACTGAGAGACCGATTTTGAGATTGCCTGACTTCAACAAACTTTTTCAATTTCATTGTGATGCCAGTGGTACAGCCATTGGAGCAGTACTTAGCTAGGAGGACAGGCCAATCACTTATTTCAGTGAAAAGATAAATGAAAGTAGGCATAAATACTCATCCTATGATAAGGAATTTTATGCGGTTGTCCAAGCATTGAAACACTGGAGACACTACCTATTAGGTAATGAGTTTGTTTTATTTTGTGATAATTCTGCATTACAGTATGTTATGTAGCAGCATAAGTTGAACCATAAGCATGCAAAATGGGTTGAGTATCTGTAGATTTTTACATTTGTGTTGAAACATATTAGCAGACAGGCCAACAAGGTGGCCGATGCATTGAGTAGAAGAGCTTTTCTCTTACAGGAAAGCACAATACAAGTGTTGGGTTTTGAGCATTTGAGGGATTTGTATCAAACGGATGCAGATTTTAAGGAGGCCTATGAGGCTTGTCAAAACTCTTTGCTGAGAAACAATAGTCCATGGTTGGACTATAATTTGCAAGAAGGATTGTTATTCAGGGGAGGACAGTTATTCATTCCCGACTGTTCGATGAGGGAGAACATTATTCGAGAAAAGCATAGTGAAGGTCTAGCCAGACATTTTGGCATACACAAGACGTTATCACAGATTGAGAATTTTTATTACTGGCCGAAGTTATGACGGGATGTGCAGAGGTATGTAAGAAGATGTAAAATGTGTCAGTTAGCGAAAGGTTGTAGTCAGAATGTAGGACTTTATACGCCACTGCCCATTCCGAGTAGACCGTGGGACTCAGTCAGTTTGGAATTTGTCTTGGGTCTGCCTAGAACACAGTGGGGGTTTGATTTAGTGATGGTGGTAGTGGACAGATTTTCAAAAATGGCACATTTTATACCCTGTCGAAAAACCAGTGATGCCACTCACGTAGCACACTTGTTTTTCACGGAGATCGTCAGACTGCATGGCTTGCCGAGGTCCATTCTTTCTGACAGGGATGTATAGTTTACAGGACATTTTTGGCATACCTTGTGGAAAAATTTGGACACTCAATTGAATTTCAGCTCCTCTTACCACCCACAGATTGATGGGAAAATAGAGGTGGTGAACATGAGCTTAGGAAACCTACTACAAAGCTTGATTGGTGAAAATTCACAAATGTGGGTTCATGTATTTGCTCAAGCAGAATTTTCTTATAACGATTCAACAAATCGCAACATGGGCTACAATCCTTTTCAGGTTATGGATGGCATGCATCCTCGTGGAGTGCATGAGCTGCGAGATTTGGGGAAGCTTGAAAAAAGAAGTCCTGATGGGGACGATTTCGCCCAAGCAATGAGCGATTTACATGAGCAGGTGAAGTTAAAATTGTAGGACAACAGTCAAAAGTAAAAACAACAGGCAGATTTGCAGAGGTGAGCAGTTCAATTTAATGTTGGGGAAGAAGTTCTTGCGCACTTGTGCAAGGAACGTTTTCCTAAAGGGGAATATAAAAAACTGAAGTTTAAGAAGATTGGCCCCTGCAAAATTCTCCGCAAGTTCTTTTCCAATGCTTACAAAATACAGTTGCCACTAGGGATAGGAATTTCACCCATTTTTAACGTGGTTGATATGTTTCCATATAGTGTCAGTCCTAAAGATGACAGGACAGCATGGCCAGAGTGGGACACCCAAGTTGACCAGGGATCTTGGATGAGGCAAATACCTGCAGCGCAACCCCTTGAGATCGAGGGAATCCTTGACACACAGGTAGCCCAGCGCACACGCAGGAAGGAGTATCTGCAGTATTTGGTCAGGTGGAAGAACCATCCCATTGAGGATAGTTCCTGGCTTGACGCAACACAAATACAGAATGTTGGCTATTCGGTGGAAGATCTCATCGAACGGAGCCATGAATTTTTGTTACCCCGGGAGCCTGATGTAGGAGCATCTGACTCGGAGTAGACAAAACAAGATAGGTCTTTTGTCTCATTGTTACATTTTGTTTATAGACAGGTCATTGGACCTGAGAATTTTTTTTTTTATTGTTGTCTTTACTATTTAAAGAAAAGGGCATTAGGATTAGGAAGGTTAATTAAATCAGTAGACTTATTTAACAGTGTTCTTTTAATCTAGGAATGTAGTTAAATAGAGCGGTTGTTAGCTCAACCAAAAAAGAGCATAGTAGTACATAAAGAAAAGCATGCTGTAATTTTTTCAATTTTTTTCCATCAGAAAAGAAGGAGAAATTTTAAAACAATACAGAGACAGAATTGTTATCTCAAGAAACCATCTATTCTAAACGAAAGCTACTGTAACCATTTACTACTAAATTATTTCACTGAATCATTTGCATCTGTTATATATAACCCTGTGCATTGCATTTTCGAATTGAAACAAGCGTGAGGAAGGAGAATTGAAGCGTGGGTGTTGGTGACAAACAAACAGAACGTAGGGCGAAATAGTCCATGATAATAACTAGAAATCAGAAGTTGCAGAATTTGAGCCAACTCATTCGAATCACAAGACTTTCACGAGCAAGCAAGAAAATAAACCATCAGCTATACTTCTAGCAACAGGTACAATAACTGTAGATAATTTTTCTTAAGTAGACTGAAGATTTCAAAAGAAACGTTCCATTCATTCACTGTTAACAATTAGAAAAAGTTACTGTTGAGAAAGTCCTATGAGATTACATAGTAGAAACAACATCTACATACAAAAGGAGCAGCCTACAGGTTAGGGTTTTGAGACCTGTAACCTATAGCAAAGACGAACTGGAGCTAACCCTACAGCAACAAAACCTATAGCAAGTTTTTCTTTTACCAGTAACGAAAACGACTGGGTGGGAAAAACCACAAACCCAGTTATTACAAATAGTCAAGCATTTTTAATATTCCCATGGACCAGAATAGGAAGCGAGGAAAATACAGTTTGTTTTTACAGACCCATAAGCTAATTCAAAGACAGGAAAAAGGAATCGACCCTACCCATTTCAAGTCGAGGGTTTGGTCGACGCTTGAACCAGAGAGTGGAACCTGGACACCTGCAAGGAGAATGAACAGTGTGTTAGCAATGATTATTACCAGGTAACGAAAACAAGAAAATTCAGACTTTCAAACCATTACAGTTGAGAAGGGTTTGAAGTTGTTTACCAAGGCAAAGGGAATGAACAGAAACGAAGGCATTGACTGAAAACACAGGAACCTGCTCACAAGGAGACATCGCATAAGAGTCGGAGTAATACGTAGAGAAAACTAAATCAAGGACAAAGAACTTACCTTGTTCTTTCCAAGTGGAGGTGTGCCAAGCCGAAAGACAACCAAGAAAAAACAACTGATCTGTGGGCACAAGCAGAAGTCTATTACTAACTGTAAGTGACATAAAGACCAAGCAACGACAGAGTGAGCTAGAAATAGGAATGGAAACAACAAATGTCACCAACTAGAATTAACAGAATGAAAAACGCACCAAATACCATCGTAGAAGTTGCCACATGCTAACACTGTCCCAAGCAAAGGAATCTAGATAGGAAATCGAATTCGTGGAGCAAATAAATTGGTTTGGAACCCTGATAGCAACATTAGGAGCTAAGAACCCTCATCACAGAGCAAAAGAAATGAAAATGAAAATTGGTCAACAAGTATAGGGTTCAAGCGCACGGGAAGGGATAAGCCCGAGAAGTGTGGACAGGCGTCAGGCCACATGCCACAGTACAGACCAATCAATCGAAAATTAATTACTGACCAAAATCAATAGCTGTCAAAACCACTAAATCATACGGAGCGCATCTATTACCAAGGTCGAGGAGCCACATCGAACGCATGAAGTGTATCACATTAAAATGAAATGTGTTAAAATCTATGTTATGAAGTTTGCAATTATGAGCCAATAAATTAAAACCGTATCAATTTTCCAGTTTTCCTTTTAGTTGTGAGAAGCACAGTTAGGGCTTGAGGGCTGGGCCCCATCAGAGACTACAAGAGTGATGGCATTAGCTTTTGAATGACATATATTGGGTTAGGTTTTTGGATGCCCTCCAATAGCAGAATATCTAAGTACAATCACCCCTTTCTTATATACTCCCTTTTCTAACCCCATTCTCAAAGGAGTGTGGTATTTACTTCCTAGCTTGTTTCTCTAGCTATTATGAAAATAATGTAATCATTAAACCTTTAGAGAATCTCACTCTTGTTTGAAATCCCTTTGGAACCATCTCCTAGAGAATATTTGAGGTTATTCTTATGCATCCCAGGTCTTTCTCTAACTGGAACTATTCATAGTTGGAAGAATAACTCTTGAAAAGTTTGTAGCTCCATTAGCAAGCCATCATGGCAAATAATTCTCTTTATAGTGCTCCCTCTCCCTCCCTAGTTCATTAGTCTTTCCCTGTGGCCGAATTTATTAAACTAAATTTTGAAAGGCTTCGAAAGAGAACATGAGTCCTATTGGGTTTCGGTGGGGTCTTCCTAAATAAATTTGGAACAATCTCCCACCTATTTGCAACCTTTACAGGAGTTACTAACAAAAATTTGATGAAGACATTTTCTCTATAATTCAATCTAATGCAAACCATAAAAAGGAAAAATTACTAAGATATGTATTGAAGGAGACTCTCAATTTTTCATCTCCCTCGTCCAAAAATTATTTCATGGATCTAATTCAAATTAAATTTCCCATAGTTGACACTAAGAAAGTTACTTATCTTCGATCAAAGTCATGCTCTCAAAGATCCGAGTGATTTTTCCCTCCCATATGAGATGTCAAGGAAATTAACTAGTAAATAGATAGGAAAATGAGATGTCGTGACTCATGAGTCATGTGTAGTTGTTTCACTTTTATTCTATTCAAAAGCAACATAGGGAAATAGAACCAAAATACTGGTAATGAGCTTACAATGTGGAAGAAGATAGATGGGAAATTTCTCATCGAATAAGACAACAACCAGAGGCGCGTATCATGGAGTTCATATATATATATATATATATATATATATATATATATATATATATAGTATTTGGTGTAGATGGGAACAATGCAAAAATTTTTGATCCAAAGACCGACCTGTAGACAAGATTGGAAGGTACATAGATGTTCAGGTAGTAGTTCACATTGTCATGCTAAGTTGCTTATGGGCACCTATATACTTGCACTGAAACATTCTAAGCACAGGCAATGTAAACCCTGAAACTCTGGGCTGTGAAACATTTTGACAACCATGGATCACAGAATTTTGGTGTCCCACCTCTTCTTTATTGTCGTGTTCACTTATCTTCTACCTGGATCGGCTTTAGCTGTCTCATCTACCAGGACTACAGATGGTTACACAATTGTCAATAGAGTGAAAATAAGAGGAATTGCAGTGAAAACGCATGGATCTCCTATCAAGACTGCAAATGTGAAAGCCGTACTAATTGGAGGAGACGGTTTGTTTCATCATACAAAAAAATATGTGGTATTGCATGTAGTGTATCACTGTATCACCATATTTTTATGAAGAAAAATTTTGCTGGTTCTAGTCATCATATTTGTTATTTGTTTAACCCCTCAACTAAAGATTTAATTGAATTCAATGTACCCGAAAACATTGCGGGTGTGACTATATCTGCTCCAACCATGGATATTTAAATATCTTATCCTATTGAAAAGGATTCCAATTCGAGCCTCCGTGATAATTGTGGAGTCTTTTTGGATCTTTATATTATCCATTCACAGTGAGTTTTTCTAATTTGGTTATGTAATGATGCCTCTAAAGTTTTGAAAAATGAGTTTGTTTTCCCATTTGATTCAATTCAGTTTTGAAAACGATTGATTTTGGAAGTTTTCAAACAAAATTATAATGAAAAAAATTTAAATTAGTTTTAATAAAATGTTAAAAATAAATAAATAATATAAAATATAATATAATATTATAAAATTATAAATAAATAATAAGTAATTTTATTATTATTAATTAATTATGCATATTCACATAAATTTGAAATTATATAAAGGTTTTTCTGAATCCTGTTACATTTTAGAGATTTTGCTTAAAATTGGGCAATTTTTTTTTTTTTTTGCTAAATCTTAATTTTTATTCTTTAAAATGGGTTTTTAATATATATATATATATAGAGAGAGAGAGAGAGAGAGATTCAACACTCTTTGGTCACTTGGATTATGGATTATGAAGAGTTTACAATTGAAATTTGTGATTCCAAAAAATCTATAGTATACAAATTAAACCTAAATTAGATTTTAGAGGAACTACTCGATCAATATATTTTTGACTTGTAAATGAAAACCAAAATTAATGATAGAGGAACTACTCTATCAATATTTGTGATGTGTAAATGCAAACACCTAGCTGGGAAAGGTTTATCTCACCCAAATTCTTAAATTTTGAAGAACTATAAAGTGTATTCTATTTATTTAGTTGGTGTTGATCGACAAGGTATAAAAGAAAAAAATAATTGATCAAATAAATTATCCCTTATTCTTGATGGGCCCTTAAATACGCCTTCAATGGTTCCATATCTCATAATATGGGGATTTGTCATGCTAGGAATGCTTACCTTTATGAAAATAAATATATGTTAACATTTTAGTTTGCACCATAAGTATTATATTCTTTCATCATTTCCTATTCAAAGAAAAAATTATTATACATAAAAGGATTAAGTAATTGGAGATAATGATGTGGGATGTATTTTCATTGTACCAACCATACTTTTATAATTTACAACAAAATATGACATTGACAGAGGTTCTAATAATTTTAGCAATTTTAAGATACTCCTTCTACTTAATAAATCATCCTTGAAAAAAAACAAAGATAGTCTCCTAAACAAAGATAGTCTCCTCCAGATATTTCTATATAATCAATTAAATGACTCATTGAATATTTCCTACAAGAAGAAATTCACAATATGGAGGGATATATTACTAATGATCAATAACCTAAAGGCACTCTCATTTGTATTAACCACTTTCCATTTTTTAGTTTAAATTAACTTTTTACGTTTTTTTTTAGTGTAAAATATCTATAATTATAAATATTTTATGTCTGCTCTAATAAGAACATGGTATATTTTATCAAAAATGTTTGGCCATCTTCTAGTTTCCACACTTAATTTAGAAAAAAAAAATTAATCTCTCTTTTGAGTAAAAGGGAAAATTTTCTCAAGAAAAAAAATTATTACTAGGCGAAATAACTGGTCTAAATAGTGGAAACGATTAGATACCTTGGAGTTGCAATAATAGAATGTAGTAAAATGGAGGGGATATGCTAATTTATCAAACCATAGAGAATAAGTTTAGTAAACGACAAAGACAATAACATGGTGAAAATTTATAGGGAAACCTAAATGTTCAACCAAAATAAAATTATGTTCTTTAATGTAACCTTCGTTGTCCTGTATTGAATCAATTTCAGCAAAAATAATAAATTCCAATCATAATTGCAAATGTCTGCATCATTGAAACAAGAAGTAATCAGTTACATACTACTACAAACTCTTTAAATATTGTGTGTCAAATTTTTCGTCAGGCACTTCAATCTAAATATCTGAAATCACATAATAATAAAATGATCACCCAAAGTAATGTAAATGTTTGATATCTATTGCTGTGAATTTGTTTCTAGAAGGTATGTTTCTATATTTTCATCTCACTATGGAGATATTACACCAACTAATGTTTAGGAAAAACTCTCTTGATCTGAGGGAGAAGCATCCTCTCACAATGCTACTCTCTCAGAAATTGAGGTTCTGATATAATGTGCTTATTGGATCTCAGATATAGGACATGCAATTAGATGATTCAACCAATACATGCAAACTCTAGGCCTTTAGTGGAATATTATGTTTTTACTGGGATATTCTATCTTGGACTAGCAAGAGAACTGTATTGGCATCCTTGAATAGAGAATGGAGTGTATTGAACAACACCTCAACATTCCTCCAATGACGGGTGGTACCATAATCATATATAGAAGCTGTGTGACTTCCGTATATGAAAATCGTTTGTATATGCACATCTTCCATATAAGTTATTCTTTTTTATATGTGCATATTTTTTGTATATGTGCATATCAAGAAGTTGCACATATAGAGTAGATGCACATATATAAAATTTGAACATATACAGAATATATACGAATATACGTAATATGTGCATATACGAATGATATGCGCATATATGGAAGCTGCACATATATGGAACATATGTGCATATACGAAAGATACACATATACAAAAGTTTCCCATATATAGAACATATGCATATATATGAAATATATGTGCATATATGGAATATATACATATACGCATATATTCATGGCTTCCTTATATGCACACATATTTTGTATAAGTGTATCTTCCGTATATGCACAACTTTTATATATGCACGCATCTTCTATATATATGTATCTTCCGTATATTCACATATGTTTCGTATGTGCGCAAGTTCTGTATATGCACATATATTTCATCTATGCGCAATTTCTGTATATGAGTAGCTTTCTTATATGCATATCTTCCGTATATGTGCATATATTATGTATAGGTGTAGCTTATGTATATGCACATATCTTCTATATAAGCACAACTTTCATATATGTCTATCTTCTGTATATGTGCTACTTCCGTATATACATATGTTGCGCATATATGGAATGTATGCACATATATGTAAGGTACTCATATACGGAAGCTACAGATATACAGAAAATATCTGCATATACCGAAGCTATGGATATATGGAATATATACACATATCCAGAGGATACAAATATAAGGAATTTTTACATACACAAAATATATGTGCATATACAGATCAATGGCATCAATGGGAAATGTGAATTCCCATTGTGCCATCCAAAGATACCCCTATTGTGGTGGGGACTCATCCAAGGTACTACCTCCTTCCTGGAAAGTGGTTGTTGAAGTCAACAAGAAGGAGGCATGAACCGATTAAAAAAGTACCGATACAAAGGATCAAGGTTTCTGATAAAACATAGCTTAATGTGACCGGTTAACGAGGCATGATGGCGAGAAATGACTACAAGTGATGATTATGGTTAACTAGCTCGAGGTCAGAGCTGTAAATGTGAGTGGCAGCAGTCATAACAACTTCTGATGGGTGAATGCCTTGCGTCTGTAGGACATCTAAGGTGGTTGTATGTTTGATATGATTGACATGATTGGTTGTGGTAAAGAAAGCGTAGCTCCGACCAAGGGTGGTTAGGGACTACTCCTAGGTAAGAAATATAAATATATGGGTGGAATTTTTTGTCCCAAAAAATTTGTGTACGCTTGCCAAAAGAATATGAAGGTGGTTTGGAAGTACAAGAATGGAGACTGGTGCTTCATTAACATGGATGAGCCTGCATGATGATGCGAAGAGTGTGTTTTACTAAGGGTGGGGGCCCCATTGGTTAGTCTCAGTGCGAGGGTGATGAGGCGGATGAAATGTCACAAATGGGCAATGCTTATGAGGGTGTGGTAGCAAAAATGTGAAACATGGTGATGCTTTTTTTTTTATCCACTTACAGAGCATGGTGGCCTGGGAATGGGGTTTCGATATATGATGAGTAAAATTGAATGATGTTTGATAATATATACATGAACATGAAGTGGTTCCCAAGCTAGATTTTGTGGCCATGGTTCCTGGTAGTGATGTATGGTCTAAATAAGTGATGGATTCCATGGATAAAATCTCATTTCATTAAATTAATTGTGAAATAATATATACAAAATGTATGTGAATTTGATTTATTATTAATTGTTGTTTACGGTAACTTTTATTGATATAATATAAAATATAAAAAATATATATAAAATCTTCCTACCAAGATATATGGTGGTTGAAATGTACACACATTTATGATGAGGTGCTTAAAGAAAATATTTAAATTTCACTCTTTAAGTATACACTTGAATGGGTGAGACGATAAGATATGACTGGAAAGTGCAATGTGAAGAATCATAACTAAATGTTAAACATGTTATAGAAATATTTTTGTTTTCATATATATTAGTCTTATTAATTATAATTATATGAATATTTGTATTTATGTATTTATGATATTTTTGAATATCCATGGATTTATATACGATTTACAAAAATGTTACATTGAGTCGTAAGACAATTTAGGATACTCACATTATTATCAAATTTTCCTTATTTTCAAATTATTTGAACAATAAGCATAAATGTTATTTTCGATAGATAAATTTACAAAAATAATGTTGTTAAGTGCAAAAAAAATTATTGAGTTAAGTTTACACTGAAGGAATTTGATTTTCGCATACACACTTTATTATAGCAATACTTTTTCTCGTAATAATTTTGTTATATATACATATATATATATATATATATATATATATATATATATATAAAATAAATCTTAATCAACTTTAGTTTTTAATCCATTTCACGAAGCCGTGATAACAATGTTTATCTTGAGATGCAAGTGGGGTTTTATGTATTTGTCCTTGCTCATAGGTTTTATTTTAATAATAGATTTCATGAATTCACATAATAATTTTTTCTTCTATTAGTGTACTTTTAGGTTTTATTTTTATTATAAATTTTATGAAGTAACATAATTCTGCTTCTTCTATCATTGTTTTCAAAATTAATATTTTGAATTTGTTTGGGCTAGTTTTGAATAAAATAGATACCCTTTGAATGCTAGTGTGAAATTTTCTTTTAAATCAATAAGTGTGATATTATAATTTGAAGTGTCAAAATGTGTACAAATGTGGTGATAGAATTTAAACTATTTAATAAATTTAATCCAAATCAAGACACACATTTATACTCTACTACTTTGCGGATATTAATTCACAATTTAGAACAACATTCACAAATATGCATCAATAACATACACAATTACACAAATTTATCTAGGGGAAACCAATTGGGAGAAATCCCTTAAGCCTACTTCCATTAATCAGATGAATAGAGAACTTGTTACAATTGCTTTCTCACTTTTAGGTCAACGTTTAAGTGAATAATTGTTCTCTTTGTTTAATCATAAGCTCTGACCCATATTTAGTCAATTTTTTCCTCCACTTGAGCTCCTACTTCCTTTCACAAATATTGAAGGAATTAGATGATATTTTTTAGGAATTTCCACCAAATTGATTGCACAATTCCAAAGGATTGATCATTGGTTGGATGAAATACAATCAAGACTAGTTTACAAATGATGTTACATTTTCTTGGAATCTCCACCACAATTGAGAAATTAAAATTTTCCCTGCACACATGACCTATTTTTTGTTGATTGATCAGTTAACTGGATGATCAGTTAGACTATTGTCCCACTATAAAACTAACCTTCAACTAGTTCTATCAATATTTAAAACCAGTTTCATTGGATACAACTAGAAATAATTGAACTAGATTGCTACAAATTAGCAATCAACACATGAAAAAAAAAAATCCAAGACCTTAACTCAAATTTATTGAGCTAACTGAGTGACAAGAGCCATGTCACTACAGTTAACAACCTCCAAGTTATCTTTTGATGTGGAAATTTCAAATTTACTCAATTTGACCAATGCTAAGTCAAATTGAGCCTTTATTGCTACACTTCTTAACACTCCCTCATAGAAAGAAACGAATTTTCAACCAACCCTATCCTACACTTGTGGAATTTGAACTTACCTCTTGACAAAGTCCTTTGTCAAGATTTCAGCATCTCGTTCCTCTATCATAATGTATTGTAGAAAAATTATCCTCCTCTGCATACACTCTCGTAGATGATTATACCAAATATCTATATGCTTGGATCGATCATGAAATATTATATTCTCATACAATTTTCTTATTTGTACCATAATCCATACTGGGTAGTGCCTACGAGGTGTCGTAACACATGATTTACTGCCTTCCAATATAATTTGGTCAACCTAACCATATCTTAGATTCACTAGTTAATTTTATAACACATATATCATCATGTATTCACAAGATACATCACTGAACCCACTAGGTGTTGGTAAATTGTAGCATCAACCTTTTCACTTGAAATGACATTCTCCTTCCTCCATTTGGTCGCTTGACGTGTCTCCATGGAATTACAACTCTTCATGCAAAATCTTTGCAATATCTTGGTGGCATACTTGCCTTGCGAAATGAACAATTCCCAATCACGTTACCATACTTCTAGCATGATGAAGTAGTGCATGAGACCAATGTATTTGATCTCAAATTCCCTTACAAGGTCCTCATTACAAGAGTTGATAAGATACTCATCACATGTAACTATTAGATGATCAACATATAAAAAAATGACAAGCAATTTACCTTCTACCAAAATATGATATAGGTTCACATCTACTTCACTTTGGGTTCAAACACATGATTAGATCAGACATATATCTTTTAGCCAAGGAAACATGGAAAAATTCATCAAATTTTACTGATGGAGGTAATGTTGGGCTATATCCTATTGGCCTTATTCTTTCAAGTACTTCAAATGATCCACAAAACCATGGTGCGAACTTCGCACATAACCCAATTTTTGAGGAGATTTTATTGGGTCTAACTCGTAAGTCTACATACTCTCCAAATTTGAACTATTTCTATGTCCTATGTTCGTATGTATAGCACTTTTGTCTATATTGTTACACATTTAATTTCTTCTAATAGTTTCCTTTTTTTCTCCATTTATTTCAACATATTGGGATAATGAGGGCCTTATTCATTGGGTCACTCCAACTGATAGGGTGTTAAACATCCTCCCATAGAGTTCTTCAAATGGGCTCATTTTAAGTGATTATTACCCATTTTTGTATGAAAAATTCATAAGTCGGAAATATTCCTCCCACTTCCTTGGTTGATGCATTACATGCATTCTCAGCATGTCCTTAAGGATTATATTTGTCCTCTCTATTTTCCCATTTTTTTGTGAATGGTAAGATATTATTAATGCCAATTATGTTCCTACTACTGCAAATAATGTTTTCCAAAACTTTGAAGTAAACTTAGCATCTATATCTGAGATAATATTCCTAGGAACTCCATGAAATCTTACAAATTCCTTTATGGAAACTTGAAGCACATTAGTAGCTGAATTGATAGATTTAATTTCCACAAGGTGAACCAACTTTCGTAGCTATTCAACCACGACATGATTGGATCATGGTATTTGGAAGTCGTTGGAAACCCTACAGTAAATTACATGGAAATCACCACCAATTTCCATTATGAAATGTCAATAGGTTTTAATAAACCAACTCGGTTCTTGAATTCAACTTTCACCTATTTTCATTCTATGCATTTCGAAATAAAATCAACCCCCTCTTTTTTCATATCACATGAAAAATAACATTTATTGATGGATGTTAGAGTATTTTGGTAAATCTGAGTTTCCATAATATGGATTTTTATGGAATTATAATAATATTAGTTTATTCACGTCATAATCCTTTGGTACATAGATTATATTCTCGAATCTAATTAAATCATTTTTTGAGAGACAATATTCCTTGTACTTTTCACTTTTAGACCCTTGTTGTAGTTTTTCATTTATTTGCTAATATTTTTTATCACAATGCTTTCGTTGGTCACGAATCCTTATCCTTCATGTATGGATTCTTCGGTTACAATCAAATTCTGATCCGACATATGGATAGTTAGAAAACTGCATTCACTACCCCTTGGGGCACATTCGCATACCAAGTTATGTCGTTCAGTCTTAAAAACGTTAGCGCCACCTTTCAGCGGGCCATGAACTGTCTCTTCCATGATCTGGTTCATCTCATTCTAGCCTATTTGGAAAACCTCACGGTACTTATCAAAGAAGCGGGTTGACTATTCGGAATATTTTCATCTAGTACTTCAACGATGTCGGAAATGCACGAAGTTTGGCTCGCCATTTTCGTCACATTACATTTACACATATACCAAGGGATAAAAATCATGTATTTCATAACATAGCTAACCATGTATATACCATCAAGCATATTCCACTAAATATCATACCTGCTATCCCTCGAGTATAGTCGGGAGGAAGACCCATATCTGTATCTCCCCAGAAGTCCACCCCAACATACAGGAACTGTAGAAAAAACTGATGATTCGAGTTGAACCACTTATCTACATTCTCGTCCCAATATTTTCCAACCTCGTGACCACCATGATGGGGCATAACCAGAGCCCGTAACTGCATCTACAGATCCCTCGGAGGACCCACTTGAACTGCAACAAAATTTTGTAGCCGCACCTCACTACACCTTGGCCAGATGGCTAACGATACCTCAATATACCAATCTAGCTGAGTCAAGGAATTTCCCCACTTGGAGCTGTCGCAAGACCGCTATATGCAACCTTCATACCCCGTGGGGTGAAGATGACCCCACTAGGTGAAAAATAAAAGGGAGAGTAGCCCGCACTGCTAGGTCTGTAACACGGGCCACAAGAACGCAACCCTGCAAGATAGCATCATGCCCACAGTGACCAGTCTCCTCTACCTAGTGATGAATGTTCACTACCCCCTAGGAAGTGGATAAGGCAGAGCGTCCCCTTGAGGCAAGAGACAAGTCAAAAAATATATATCCATCTGAGGATGTATCCTTAGATCAGTATCGCACACTACCATAGGTGCCTCTGACAGTCCCAACATTGAACCAGGTATCGCAAGAGTGGATCCTTTAACCTCAGAATGGGGTTCTCAAGGAACTTGAGTAACCCCCAACGTGTTATAGACTGAAGTGCATGTACATTGCAAGACACCTGGTTATAGAGGGAAAGCTGTTAGGTCCCTATATTACTAGTATAGTCCCTTATTGTTGTTAGTGTAACCCCATTATTGTTATTATTGTACCCCTATAACCCCCATATTGTTATTACTGTGCCCTTAAATTATTATTGTTAGGTCGGCTAGCATTACATTGTGGCCCCACTAGGATTACATTGAGGCCCCATGGACTCCTATATATAGAAAGGAGGTTTTGTAATTTGTATCATCCAAGAATTGTTCATTCATGTAATGTATTGCAGGTTTCCCCCTCGAAGTGGCTTATTTATAAGGCATTTATATCTCTTTTCTTCTCTTTTTGGAGCTGGTTTCACAACATTTGCTATCATAGCTTTGAGATTCTAGGGTTTCGCTTCTCCAAACAGGTCATCGTGAAATTTTCACTATAACTTTTTTCTACGAGGTTTTAGAAGCTAAATGTTTAAGGTGCGAAGCCAAAATCCTGAGGAACATCATCGCAAAATTTCAGAGATTGGTTGACAATATTTTCGGAGATATGATCTGTGGAAGTTAGATCTTTTTGCAGGCTCATCAATTTAATCTAAACAGGTCATCGTGGCATTCGCGCTACAACATTTTTTCTACGAAGTTTCAGAATCTGAAATTTTTAGAGCACAAAGCTAAAATCCTGAGGAAATCCATCGCAAAATTTTAGAGCTTGGTTCGCAATATTTTCGGACATATGATCTGTGGAATGTAGTGCTTTTTTAGGCTCCTAAATTTCATCTCAAAGAGGTGAGCGTGGGAAAATATTCATAACTCTCTCTCTAAGCATCATATTGGAGTGTCGTAAAAATGGTCACAAGCACACGAACTTTAGTTTATTTTTTATTAATTTCAGAGGTAAAAGACGAAATAGTGACACGTGGCAAGTCATACAAGTTCCCTCTACTGAACCAGTCCATAATTAGGTCATTGTGGGAGATTGGACATAACTATTCCTTGGAGAATCCAAAACAATTCATACCTATGGCATTCAAAATATAATTTAGAAGGCTACCTCAGTGCCAAATTTCAGATATTGAAGAGCCGCAATCATAGATATAATCCAATTTCAATATTGAGCTCCTCAAAAGCCAGAAAAAGGTGTGTATTTTTTTCCGAATTGCATAAGTCTTGTTTGAAGAATCAATTTGAATTAATTCAAAGGGCATATTTTACAATAGATATTAGTATTTGGTTCTAAGAAATTCCCCGTAAAAATAATTCAACACCCATTAAGCCTTTAGAAGGCTCTACTATGACTCATGAAGATGAAGAATTGAAACATGATCTATCAAAATTACAAGATCAAGTGCACCAAATTTCTCTCTCGCAAAGAGCAACAAAAAATGAAATGGAAGTTTTGAAGAAAGGCATGGAAGAAAATATGGATGGTTTGAAGAATAATATGGATGGTTTGAAGAATGGTGTGGAATCTAAGATATATGGCATGGAAGCTAGCATGGAATCCAATATGGATGACATGGAAGCTAAGATCGAAGAAAAAATGAAAGAAAACTGGAAAACATGAAGAATGATCTAAAAGAAGACATGGAAGGTTTGACAAAGTTGATACAAGAAATGTTTGCTAATGGTGAAAACATAGTAGAGGAAACTCATGATGAGAACAAAATGAATGCTAATTGTGACATCATAAACTCTAATGTTGGTGGGAAGAACCACCATATTCCAAAAATGGAGATGAGGAAGTTTGATGGAAAGGATCCTGTAACATGGATACTACAGATGGAGCAATATTTTGATCTCCATAACGTGCAAAACACACAAGAGGTACGCATTGCAACTTTACATTTAGAACAAAATACATTTGTATGGTATCGATGGCTTTCCTCCCGTAAAAAAATTGTCACTTGGTCAATTTTTACGGAGGAAATGATAGCACATTATGAGGATACAAAGAGAAACACCTTCTTTAGCCAATTGATAAATCTCAAACAAAAGGGTTTAGTGGGGGAGCACATTTAGGACTTCCAAAAATTAAATATAAGGGTAACTGATATTCCAGAGGAACACGAGATTGATCTCTTCATAGGTACTTTAAAGGATAACATCCAACATGAAGTTCGCGTTTTGGAACCTGATTCATTGGAGAAGGCATTCAGGTTGGCAAGAAAAATTGAATGTAAAATTATGGCGACAAGGAAGCCTACCACTCACTTCTATAAATAAGGAAGTGTTTCTACACCTAGATTTCCACAACCTACAAGGTTGACACCACAACAATTGGAAGAAAAAATATCAAAAGGGCTTTGCTACAGTTGTGATAGAAAATACACTAAAGGTCATAAGTGTGCTGAGAAGAAATTATTTTACATAGATTGTGAAGAGGAAAAAGAAAATGAACAAGAATCTTCAAAAGAAGAGGATATACACCAGGAACCAGCCCTAGAAGAGGAAGAAATGAGTCCGACCATATCATGTAATGCATTGGCAGGAATTACCACTCCTCAAACTCTCAAGATAGAAGGACATATCAAGAAGAAAAAGGTAATAGTGTTGATTGATTCAGGTAGAACCCATAATTTTATTCATTGTAAGGTAGCCAAGGAATTAAATTGTTTCCTATACCCAGCACCAGAATGTCAAGTGATGGTTGCAAATGGAGGAACTATAAATTGCTCTGGAAAATGCCATAATATCAAGCTAACCATGGGGGAATATGTATTGACTAGTCAAATGCTTTCCATTCCTATGGGAGGTGTTGATGTTGTACTAGGAGTACAATGGTTACAATCTTTGGGGACGGTAGCTTTTAATTTTCAAGAAATTTTCTTGAAATTCTTTTGAGAATGAAAGGAAGTCAAATTATGGGGTATTGCAAGGAAGCCAGGAAAGATAATAAGCTCTAATGTCATGAAAAAACTTCTAAAGAAAGAACAACGATGTGTAATTGCACAATTATGCTCACTAGAAGTTTCGACATCAAAATCATCTGTTTCTGCAGATCTCCAACAAGTCTTGTAAAATCATTCCAAGGTGTTTGAAACTCCCAAAGGACTCCCACCTATTTTTGATCGTGATCATGCTATTCATTTGGTTCTAGGAAGTGTTCCTCCAAACATCAGGCCTTATAGATATCCTTATGTCCAAAAGACTGAAATTGAACGTATGATTGTAGAAATGTTAGAGGTGGGTATAATTCAACCTAGTCAAAGTTCTTTGTCTACTCATGTAGTATTGGTACACAAGAAGGATGGATCATGGTGGATGTGTCTGGATTATAGGGAGCTCAATAAGCTCACCATTAAATATAAATTTCCCATTCCTATGATTTATGAATTATTGGATGAATTACATGGAGCAATTTATTTTACCAAGTTGGATCTTCGTTCAAGATATCATAAAATTAGAATGAAGACTGAAGATATTCCAAAAACAACATTTCGAACTCATGAGGGTCATTATGAATTTTTGGTCATGCCTTTTCGCCTTACCAATGCACCTTCTACATTTCAAGGGTTGATGAATTCCATTTTCAAACCCTTCTTTAGAAAATTTGTGCTAGTATTTTTTGATGATATACTAATATATAGCAAGTCTTGGAAGGATAATGTTGAACATGTTGACAGGGTGCTCAAACTATTGCAGGAGAAAAAATTATATGCAAAAAAATCCAAATGTTTCTTTGGAGTACAAGACGTGGAATATCTGGGTCATATTGTATCTCACAAGGGTGTTAAGGTAGACCCTAACAAAATTAAATCCATTAAGGAAGGGAAAGTCCCCACTACCATAAAGCAGTTGCGAGGATTTCTCGGGTTAACAGGGTATTATCGCAAGTTTGTTAAGAATTATGGGAGAATAGTAGCACTTATAACAACATTATTGAAGAAAGATGCATTTTCATGGACTCCTGAAGCAACTAAGGCCTTTGAACATCTTAAAGAGGCAATGTGCCTAGCACAGGTCTTAGCTATGTCAGACTTGACAAAAACTTTATTGTGGAATGTGATGCCTCAGGAATTGCAATTGGTGTTGTTTTAATGCAGGAAGGAAGACCCATTGCTTTTGAAAGTCGTCCAATCAAAGGAAAGTATTTACAGAAACCTATTTATGAGAAGGAAATGTTAGCAATACTGCATGCACTAAAGAAATGGTGAACTTTCCTAATGGGAAGACACTTTAAGGTAAAAATTGATCATGATAGTCTTAAACACTTTTTGGAACAAATATTATCTTCAGAAGAGCAGCAAAAATGGGTCACAAAGATGTTGGGTTATGACTTTGAAATAATCTACAAAAAAGGGAAGCTTAATGTTGTTGCAGATGCACTCTCAACAAAGAATGAAGAGGTGGAAGCATTGCTTTGCACCATTACTATTATCCAACCAGATTGGATAACCGAAGCAAGAGATGAATGGAAGAAGGACAAAGAAGTATGGACACTCATTCAAAAGTTGCAGCAAGATCCTAGTACATCTAATACATTTAGTTAGAAAAATGATTCTTTATGGTACAAAGATCGCTTATATCTTTGTAAGAATTACAAACTAAAACAAAATATTCTTTTGGAATTGCACACTTCTCCTTTAGGAGGACACTTAGGATTTTTAAAAACTTACCACAGGGTGAAGAAAGAATTTTTTTTGGGTTGGCCTTAAATCTGATATTCAAAAGTTTGTGGTGGAATGTTTGGTTTGCCATTAGAATAAAGTTGATACAATTAATACCCCAGGACTTCTGCAACCTTTATCCATTCCAAGTCAACGTTGGGAGGATATTTCAATGGATTTTATCACAGGTTTACCTAGGTCCGAAGGAAAGAGTGTCATCATGGTGGTAGTTGATAGAATTACCAATTATGCACACTTTTGTGCATTATCTCATCCATTTAAATCAAGTACAGTTGCTACTGCATTTATGGACACAATTCAGAAGCTACATGGAAACCCAAGGGTTTTTGTGAGCGAAAAAGATCCCATTTTTACTGGAAATTTTTGGACGGAGTTATTTTCTTGTTTGGATACTGAACTAGGTCATAGATCATCTTATCATCCTCAATCCGATGGTCAAACTGAGATATTAAATATATGTTTGGAAGGATATCTTCATTGTTTTGTATCTGATAAGAAAACACAATGGGTCAAGTGGTTACCTCTCGCTGAATGGTGGTATAACACTTCCTTCCATACTATAGCGAAAATGACCCCATTTATGGCACTTTATGGATATCATCCACCATCCATCACATCATATTTAAGAGAAAATTCGAAGGTTCAAGCAGTGGAAGATCACATCGAGCATCAACAAGAAGTTCTTCAACTCTTAAAGGATAACTTGAATTTGGCACAAAATTGAATGAAACAACATGCAGATCAACATTGGAGCGAGAGAAGTTCTGATGTAGGAGACTGGGTATTTTTATGTCTACAACCATACAAACAAATTTTCCTCAAGAAAGCTAAGAAGGATAATAAATTATTGCCAAAGTACTGTGGTCCTTACAAGGTGTTGCAAAACATTGGTAATATGGCATACAATTGGAGCTTCCTGCTTCTTCATGAGTGCATCCAGTTTTCCATGTTTCATGCTTGAAGAAGGTTATAGGTGAAAATATTCCAATTCAAACAATATTGCCAGAACTTGATGAGGAAGGAAAAATCATATTGGAACCTGAAGAAGTCATGGAAACAACAACTCTACAGCTATAGAATTGATCAATTTCAGAGTATCTCATCAAGTGGAAGAACTTACCCACTGAAGATTCTACATGGGAGGATGAGAATTTTATACAGAAGCACCCAGAGCTACTCAATTAGTGAGGACAACACTCTTTTGAAGGAGAGGGGCATGTTAGGTCCCTATATTACTAGTATAGTCCCTTATTGTTGTTAGTGTAACCCCATTATTGTTATTATTGTACCCGTGTAACCCCCATATTGTTATTATTGTGCACTTAAATTATTATTGTTAGGTCAACTAGGATTACATTATGGCCCCATAGACTCCTATATATAGAAAGGAGGTTTTGTAATTTGTATCATCCAAGAATTGTTCATTGATGTAATGTATTGGAGGTTTCCCCCTCGAAGTGGCTTATTTATAAGGCATTGATATCTCTTTTATTCTCTTTTTGGAGCTGATTTCACAACAAAAGCCCATCCCTCTCCCTCCAAAACATCTTGCCACCAAAAACGACCAAAAAATCAGTTTTTTCCAAGGAAAAGCTTAGAAACCCATAATCCATCAGTTTGTAAGAATCGTGTGCGGTCTAAAGAGAATATCTATGATTTTCTCACAAATGTATCTCACAAAATCATGATGAATGTCGCGCTTAAAATTCACAAGGACTCAGGGTCACTGTGCAAAGAGAAGGGCTTTGCGCGGTAACGATGTGAGTCCCATAGAGTCACTTGCGTAGTACTTAACAAGCTAAGCTAAAAAATTCTATGCAGGGTACTCTGGTACGACCCCCCTAGCATGAAAATGACAAAATTGAAAAGTATAAGGTGATATTTCATACCTGTATCTCTCAGCATAAATCCTCGATGCTTTGGGCGACTGCAATGGAAAGAAATGCTTCAATATCAGCCTCTGATCTCTCAAGCTCAGAAGTCACAAATGACCTAAAAATGGGCCATGTATTAAAAGGTAAGTCTAACATATGAATTGTGAAAGTTATTAGATACATTTTTTGTTTGACTTATTTCTAGGGTTCGCTATATGAAAGAATGGATAACTATATGGAATCTATTGTTGAGAATTTGTAGATCAAAAGTACAGGGTTTACATCAAATCCTAGTATAAGATATTCATGTTGATTAAGCTATGATTTATTGTTGAATCTGGCATGTATGAAATATATGGTTTACATGAAATCCTAGTGGGAAGTCTAACATATGAATTCTAAAAGTTATTAGATACATTTTTCCTTGACTTATCTCTAGGGTTCACCATATGAAAGACCTTGTCATCTGACATCTTGATTGAGTTGACATGTGATTTAGGGTTTGTAACAAAACATGGGTGAGAATTTTAAGTATTGAAGTATAGTCTCCTGCTAGTCATCTTTTTAAAGTCTAATGCTTTCGCTACTATAAGATTTTTTTATGAATAACTTCATGCTTTTATAGAGTTGGTTGTACTTATTGTCTCATTTGTACAAGTACATCATATTCAAGAAGATGAATATGTTCATAGATAAGTTGATAAGATAAGCCTGATAAGAAGAATGGAAGCCATGAAAGATTCTCCAATATCGAAGGAAGAAATTGACCTCCCTAGATTAAGAGGGAGCCTAGATAGAAGAAATCTCTCTGGTTAAGAGGGAGGAAATAACATAGTTTTGATTGGAGGATGTGTTCCTGCATGTGATGTGGAAAAGAAAATTAAATTATTAAGGAATATTCTATCAAAGATTCGATTGGTAGTCCTACTAAGATAAACTGAGAAGCAACATCGAAAGACCCTAGAGGTTTGTTTTTTATGATGTACATTTGAAAGTGTATTACTAATTGGGTTTGTGTTTGTAGAAGTGAATATCTTGAACTAGTTCTAGCAATGTATTATTTTCCTTTCATACGATTGATGCCTCGAAATTTGCTGCAAAAACATGGGGGTGACCGCCCGGTCTGGACCTTAAAGCAGTTCCTTTTCCATTCGGAATGGTGGTTCTGACTCGTTTAACTAGGTCCAGTTACCTTCTGTCAATCTCAAATGGATTAAAATATAACTTTTGACTACTAATGGAGAAGAGACATCAGATCATTCCTCTTGCTGATCAAGGAAGAAAGTGATCCTTAAGCTAATTTGGGGCTCAACCAAGGCACAAATAAATTTTTTGTGGTTTCCATTCTATTTACTATTTAATTGCCTTGACATGTAACATGGAGGGAAAAATCACTGGAATCTTAAGAGAAATACTTTGACACAAGATAAGTAACTTTATTAGTGTCAAAAGAGGGAAATTTATTTGGAAGCATATCCATAAAACAATTTTTGGACGAGGGAGATGAATAATTGAGAGTCTCCTTCAATACATATCTTAGTAATTTTCCCTTTTATGGTTTGCATTTGATTGAATTATAGAGAAAATATATTCGCCAAATTTTTGTTAGTAACCCCCATAAATGTTGCAAATAGGTGGGAGATTGTTCCAAATTTATTTATGAATACCCCACCCAAACCCAATAGGACTCATGTTCTCTTTAGAAGCCATTCAAAATCTAGTTTAATAAAGTTGGCCAGAGGGAAAGACTAATGAACTAGGGAGGGAGAGGGAGCCCTCTAAAGAGAATGACGGGCCACGATGTCTTGCTAATGGAGCTACAAATTTTTCAAGAGTTATGCTTCCAGCTATGAAGATTTCCAATTAGAGAAAGACTTGGGATGCATAAGAATAACCTCAAATATTCTCTAAGAGATGGTTCCAAAGGGATTTCAAGCAATAGCAAGAGTATCTAAAATTTTTATGATTACATTCATTTCATAATAACTAGAGAAGGAAGATATGAAGTAAATACCATGCTCCTTTGAGAATGGGGTTAGTAAAAGGAGTAAATCGTAAAGGGGTAATTTTACTTAGATATTGCGCTATTGGAGAGCATCCCAAAACCTAACCCAGTCTATGTAATTCAAAAGCTAATGCCACTACTCTTGTAGTCTCAATTTTCTCTATCAAGTTTCTTCATATTGTCCATGTCAGTAGTCTGTCATAAGGAGATGCTTCCTTGATTTCATTAGGGTGAAAATATTCTAAAGCTCATTTTGATTTTCTAATTTAGGGAACTGATCCCATGAGTCATGCCATAATAACGCATTTTGACCATTTTTTACCTCTAAGAAATAATTTACACCCTACATAAGGTGCTTTCTATTGCAAGGCAAGTTCCAAATCAACAATGAAAGTTGGAATCATGGCATTTATATTTATACTTGCATTTTCATTGAAATGTTTCTACAACACTTATTCCTCCATATTTGGGGAAAAAGTTCATGACCCCCCTTGTAGCGAGTACACCCATATTTTAGCCCCCATGTTTGTATTGGGAGTCTCAGATTCTGGAGGCCAAGTCTGCATTATGCCTAAGGGAGCCAAAAATTTTCCAATGCAATGAGGGCCCATCTCCTCTATTTTTTCTCATCACGAAAGAAAATAATACTAAATACTATGAATATGATGGATAATGTCTAACCAAATGAGAAATTTTCAAGAGTACGAACTGCTTTATGATGTTAAGAGAATGGAATGCCCAACTATCTAGCCTCTTTGTTATCTTTTGGAGGAGGTTAACAAGAAGCCTAATCTTGAGAGATATAGCTACAAGAGGATCACCATGGTATTTGGAAGGCACTATACAGTGCGTTTAACCAACTAGCAGAGCAATATAACCCTAAATAGTAGGAGGAGCATTTGAAAAAAATATTTTAGACTTTTAATGATTAATATTGGTCTTTTATGTTAGCATAAAATCCTCTACAACTCACTAGAATATTATAATTTCTTGGGTAATTGGATATCCCATTAACATGGTGTCATCAATAAATGCATGATGGAAAATTAACCTTTTTCATTTATTAACATTAAAAGTCATTACAAAGATATTTTTTTTAAACAATCATTTTATTAAAAAAAAAAACATCAATTTAAAAAAATATTCTATGAAATATACATTCCATTACAATTTTCATCACGTTTTCATAAGAATAAAGTCTACGTTCCATTAGAATTTTCATCACATTTTCCAGTTTACATGTAGTGAAAAATAATTTCAAAAAATATTCTTGATAGGTTTTGTGAAAGTATTTGGTATGTCTAAAGTATGTACAATCTAAAACAATTTAAAATACAAAGCATTCGTGAATCTAAATAAATTTGAAATACAAAGTATTCTACACGAGAGACCTTAACCGGAGTTCGAAGTTACCTTTTCGCTACAATGTGATTCCAAAATTGTAGTTGTGTATTTTGTTTTCAAAATTGTTTGGAGTGAGTTTTTAAAATTAAGTAAGTTTGTACATAACTTTAATTTGAGAATATAACGTCAGTTGAAGTAAATTTTTAGGAGTTTGTACCAAAACAAACTTTGTCATCAATCATCGAGTTTAAATTTTGGAGTAAGAATATTATTTTCGTTTTAATCCAAACACTTCACATACTTCACATAGTAAAAGCATAATCACTGAATGGAAAATATAATTTCAATCAAAATAGTAACAACTAGACTGAAAAAGGGCAAAGCTAATAATACCAAATTCAAAAGACCATGGAAGTGAGATCTTGTTCACTCACTCAGGAACACAGTCCCATTCTTCAAGACAATACTGTGTAACCTCACATGGAAAAAATAAAATACTGGAAATGGTAAGAGATTGGATGTAAATTTCCATAAATTTTATCTTAGGTCGAAGATCCGTGGAACTTGCTTAATGAAAATGACAGGTAGCCATTATAATTAACAGATCACATATTTAAATTTTACAGTCTATAAAAATCAGGCCAAAAAAATCCTTCCTCCAACTTCTGCTCCTTCACATCTACTTCCTGAGTACTGTATAGAGGAGGGGGCGGAAGCATAAGAGCTTCTGCCAAATATAAAATAAGGGAGTCAAATGAGTCGTCCATGGTTGCCCACTCATCATGCCTTTTGTTGCTCTGCAGATATAAAAATAATTTGTTTGCCCTAACACCTCGGCACTCGATGTCTCAAAATTTTAACTAATTATTTCCCACAGCTAATCTAAGGAAGAGGTGGATTCACTTTCATTGCATATTTAAACCTTTGTGCGGCTTCTCCTTGCTCCTTTATACTCGTCGTTCAACCTTCCAAAGTTTCTTTCACTTCCACAACGGAATGAAATGGTTGCTACTGCAACAACAACCTTAATGGAGCACACTTCTTTCCCTTCAACTAGAATGGAGCGATGTCGTGAGCTAGAGAAACCATCTCTGGGGTTTCGAAGGAGCTGAGCCAGATTCGGCCTTTCCTTCTCGGTTCTCGAATTTCAGACACACATTTCCCGAGTTACGACTACCCACGCCTCTATAGAGCACACACAATCCACAAACGGATAATTTCCATTACATTGGAGAGGAGTTCACCAGAACGAGCTTCTATGCCTAGTGCTTAGGGTGCCGCGTGCTCTAGACGAAAATGAAATAAAGATCCATCCCATCCCTATTTAAAATCCTGGTGCACAAATTCAGCGGGAAAAATTGAAATTTGAAACTCTAGGTCCTATGGGGAAAAAGTAGCATTTAGTGCACTTCAGTTCACGTCAAATACACACCAGTAAGTATGTGTGTTTATAAATGTATGTATGCATAACCATAACCATGTTTAGAGGGTCATCAGTTCGTCACATAAACGAATGCCCAATAGGATACTTATGTATGGTGAATGGTTCTTGTAGCTGCCGGAGTCTAGCCGTGAAACCTGTCGGGGAAGCCATGGTGATGAATGGTCATGTATGCTAATAGTGCCATGCACTAAGCCAGCGATTGATTTAGTGATTACTTTTTAATATTTTCCGTGGTCCAACACCTAAGCAACCTACCAAAACAAGAGGAACTAATTCATAGACACTGATTGAGTTTACCAATAATTTTTTTGTGGGCCATATGAGAAGTATGTTATTAGCGACTCCACGAGAGCCAATTGTACCAATGGATGGGCCTAAGATATCCTTTTAGACCGCTGATTAGACCAATTTGTCACTGTTGGAGAGGGGTTGATATATTTTGAAGTTGTTTATTGTAAACGCCAGCATAAAAAATCCACACCTTTTTTTCAGTCCGGTCAAGCAACGCTTGCCGAACAACATGGAGAGTGAAACACCCATCGATGAGCTAGATGTAGGTGTGGATAGTTTAATCGGGGTCATGGTAGTTGTTGAGAAGGAATTTAATTTCTAAAGTCGTAAGAAAAATCCTAAATCGGCGACTGATCAGGCAGAGTTTTTCCAAGAACCCAAACCCATAGGTGATTGTGGACCGCAACACTTCAATTTTAACCCACATATCGAGTTGAAGCTAGAATCCACATCCCCTGGAAATGACCAAGCTGGGCTGGGGTCACTCCTGCACAATGGGAATATGCAGAAAGGAAAGAAGAAACAAAGAAACCCATGAAGGCGATGGAGGAGGTACAAAAAAAAGATATTATATGCTAATTTATACTAGGAAAACATGGTCAAGCAGAGAAAAAAAATTTAGTTGGGGTGATGGCAGTTTATAAGAATGAATAGGGTACATATGAAATAATTCATACAAAAGAAGTTGGTATTTACTCCTTGGATACATGACCATGGCTAGTGTAATGGTAAGTGGTGTGTTTGGGTTTCATTTTCTAAAGGAAGAAGACGCTATAAAAATACAGGCTCTGCCTTGGGTCCCAGGTCAAAGGGAGAGGCTCTCTAGTACTACAAAATTTGAAAGTTGATTTTGATCATGTGATAGAGGTTTCCAAGAGAAAATTTATCTAGACCAAAGTACTTGGCCTCCCCATAGAATTATGGACAAAGGGAGTGATTCGAGAAATTGATAATAAAATTGGAAGACTATATTATGTGGATGAAGGATGTATGGGGTTGCTCAACAAGAAAGTCTCATGATTACTAGTGGATGTGAACCTATTGGGTGGTTTACTAGCTACAATTGATACCTTTTGGGTGACCTTCTTTATCTTGTAGCAAGTAGATTACTCGGGAATCCCCTTTATGTGCCTATAATGTCATTAAATGGGGAATTTGTTGGCTAGTTACCCCTTCCACTATGGGTTAAAATGGGGTCAACAGATAGGCTTAATCTAGAACAGATGCTACCTTCTTGATAGCATTATAAAAAGCTACAAGGTGAATACCCTCAAACAATGTGATATTTTGCAACAGAGGACACTCTATCTGATGATATTCTTTTGGTAAAGATAATGTGGGCTCCTTGAAACACACTTGCAACAAAAAAAATAGAAACATATCTAATTAGGACAGTAAGAAATCATTTATGCCTCAAAATTAGACTCCTAATAAGGTGAATGGTATAGTTGTTGATAAAGGAGAAAATAAGTCTAGAAAACTCTCCCTGCTATCTCCAATATGCACTAGAAATTATCATGAATCTAACATAACACCAATCTTAGCAGATAGGGATTTATTGGATTTTGCAAAAAATATGAGACTTGGATTGGAATCCATATCAATAAGGAAAAATCTATTTCAAAATGTGGAACAAGAATAGTGAAAGGGAGTGGACAAAGTCAAGCTAAGTCTTAGGAGGAAAAAATAAACTAAATATAAGAATATTGCGCCTAATGGTGAGATTGAGGCAGATTTTAATTTGTGATTCTATAAAGTAATGAAAGAGACACTATATCCATCTTTTGATCCTGGCCCCTCCAACATATCAAATGAATCACTTGAGAACACATCTTTTTGGGACCTTAGAGCACCATTTCCCAATCCAAACACTGCTCCATGAGGATTATGTCTTTGAATATCAGAGGGTTTTGATCTTTCCAAACAATCAAATATTTAAAACACTACATTAAATCAAAAAATCCATCCATAGTTTTATTGCAAGAAACAATGATATCAAAAGACAAGGCCCTTGGAAATTTACTTAAAATTTGTCCTGCTTGGTGTGCTTGTGCTACAAGCTCGAATTGGAACTTTGGTGGGTTTGCTTCAATATGGGATCTGTCAGTGTTCAATATCCACGCATATCAGCCATGTGTAGGGATATTATTGACTAGTTATGGTTTAGGCACTGCCAATAGAATTTATATCCCATACATCCACCCGATCACAATCGATGGATACTTGAATTTTACTTTGTGTGTTTGGGAAGTATGGGGCTAGAAGGTTGTCTTGGATCCTCTAACGAGTTATTGTAAAGATCTCTTTGGATAAAAAACACTTAAATATGTAGCACTTGTTCCTCTGTGCCCGACATGGCCCAACGAGCACATTAGGGAGGAGGGTATAGAAAATAGGATTGATAGATCCATTGTGGACTAAATATGGCAGCAGAGGATGAAAAAATTGTAGACCTAGAACCTCTTCTCAGGTGTTTTGGATCATGATTCAATAATGTTGGAATGGTAGGTCAAACATGAGCAGTTAAAACTCCCCTTCAAATTTAATCTCATTTGGTTAAATGATATGGATTTCTAGAAGCTAGTCTACAACTCTTAGACCTCTATAATCCCTTTGAACATGGATAACCCATTTCTATAGATCCATTCGAACTTAAAAGGATGAAAACATAGGTCAAAGAGTGGTTAAACATCCACAAAAAATATATCAATCAAGAAATACTAGATATGGAGAACGAAATTGATTTATTAATGGACCTGATTTCCCTAGGATATTTTTCAAAACAACAACAAAAATCCATTTAAAATTTAATTATGAGAAAGTAAAAATTCTCAAGCTTTAGGAAGAGGAATGGAATCAACAAAGTCGATTGGTCTAGATCAAAAGTGGAGACAGGAATACAAAATTTTTCCATCGAGCTGCATCAAAGAGGAAACACCTTAACACCATATGGGAAATCAAAGACGAAGTTGGGAACGACCTCACATCTGCTAAGGATATGAAAAAGGAAGCATTTAGATATTTTAGAAATCAGTCCAAGGAATCAGAAGGAGATTACATGGAAGAAAAATTGGAGATGGTCAATTTGTTCCCTCATATGGTCAACGAAGAGGACATTGCTATGATGGATGAGCCTATCACCATCCAATAATTGATGCAAATAGTTAAGTAAATGGCCAAGGACAAGAGTCTAGGGAAAAATGGATGGCTTTTTGACATATTAATTTTATTCATCGAGCTGGTGGGCCTTGAGTCGGTCAGAATGGGTGAAGCTGCAAAAAATTCATGGCATTTTCCACATGCTATAAATTATATTTTTCTTACATTAATCCAAAAAAAAAAATTATAATTATTTTGATGAATATAGATCCATATCATTATGCAATTTAGTCTATAAAATGATATCTAAGCTCCTTGCAAATAGAATAAAAAAGATATTGTCTCCTCACATTACGTTGGAGCAATTGAGTTTTTGTTAAACAGAAGAATACACGATGTTGTTACAATTTCTGAAAAGTGTATGCACTCAATCAAAACCAGAAAATTAAATCATGCCTGATGAAAATTGATCTCAATCGGGCGTATGACTACATGGAATGGGAGTTTATCATTATGATTTTATATAATTTTTTTCCACCACAAACATGTCTAGTGGATAAAGTTTTTCTTCTCTATGACTTCTATTGTGTTCCTTATCAACAGTGAACCCAATATTTTATTTAAGATTGACCAGGATATTCGTCAAGGTTGTGGGATCTTTCCCCTGATATTTATTATAGTTATGGACACATTCAGTAGAGGGGTAAAGGATAATATGGATATGGGATAAATAACTAGCTGCAGCGTTACTAGAATTCATACACTATCTCACATATGATTTGCGGACGATGTCATATGTGCCGGGGAGGAAAAGTACGATGAATGGGTGTCCTTCCACAAGGTTTTAGAAAATTTTGGCAAAGCTTCTGGGCTATTAATAGACAAAACCGAGACAAAAATAAGCTCGGATGATGTTGACTTAGAAATGATTCTTGAGATCACTTCAATATTTAGGTTGTCCCATGTCTGAAGGTTTCAAGTACTTGGGGTACAATATAAAACTTAGAAAATATAAAAATCAAGATTGGACATGGATATTAAAAGAATTTGAAATAAATCTATCCCAATGGGATCATAAGTGGCTTTCGCTTGCGGAAGGGTCATCATGATTAATGTTGTATTGCAAGGAATTATGATTTCTTGGATGCATCATTCCCATATCCTTGGGGTAATTATTCATGACATTAATGCCTCATATCCAAATTTTGATGGTCCATTACCAGAGCCAACAATAAGATTTTTCCCATCCATTTAAATGTGATCTCTAGGCTCGCTCAGTTGGGCAGATGGGGCATGCTTGATACTATGAGGTTTAATCTAGCTCTCTTGGCCATAGATTTACACTTCAGCAGAATATAAGATTCAAAAAAATATATCCATCAACATGGTTTAGAGGAGAGGTTTGTTGTAAGAGTGCCATCTAATCCTTGCTCATCTATCATATGGTGAAGTCTCAGACATTCGATCCTATGGTTTCGTAACAACCTTCATTGGATAGTGGATAATTGTTAGAGCATCCATATTGGGATGGACACCATAAAATTTTTTTCCTAGCTCTCATATACTTATTTCCTCCATAAAATATTTTAAAAATCAACAAGGCATTAATACCCTTTTCGATATGTGTATGGGGGGTCATTTCCCTCTTGTTATCCCTCTTTCTCCCCACGCTTGGAAAATTGGCATTCTAAATAGTTTTGAAGGGGAATGGGAAGCCTAACAAAACCTCCTATGTTAAGTTGACAAAACTCTTTCATAGTAGAGGGACTTTCTACTTTGGGCTGACCACATAATGAATGGGAGGATTTCTGCCAAGGAAGTATATGCTTACATATCCTGTATCATCCAAACTTTACCATTTGCTGACTAGATAGCCCAAATGCAGGGATGGGACACCCCTTTCAAAATTAAATTTTTTGCATGGTTAAATATCCACAATATTATTATTACACAGGACACCATAATGAATAATGTATTTATTGGACTAGGAAGATGCATTCTTTGCAAAACTTATTTGGAGGATTACACACACTTATTTCTAAATTGTCCCTATGTTGTTGTTGCTTGGGAGGAAGTATCATTATAATTAGGGCTTAATGTCACTAGAGATGTATCTTCCATAGAGAATTGTTTCATGTCTTGGGATCAAAATGTTATTTCCTTTAGGGTAGTCCCATTATATATAATGTGGGGGATTTGGAGGGCCAAAAAATGAACTAATATTCGATGGAAAAGTTCCAGATATAACACTGGTAGCCCTGAAAACTGTTGCATACTTTCAGGAAATTGGTCCTTGTATACCCAAGGTTAATTCCCAATATGTTACGTTTGTTGAATTGGAGGGTATCCACCAAATTATTTATTTTGATGGGCGTCCTCAGGGAGAAGATTTAGTTGTAGTGTCTTTATGCGGATCAACCCCTCATCACATTATCATTTTTGTTGGTTTGGAGGTTTTGGAGATAACTGTAGGGTTGAAATGATCGCAGTATGGGGAGCCTATCAATGTATTTCATGGATGGGAATAGAGGGGATCATGATCATTGGGTTTCTCTTACCAAATGGTATGACCATTTCCCCTAGGTACATGTATTTTGAATAAATTGTTGATGGTCAGATCCGTGGACAGGGATTTTTTGAGATTTGATTGATGGATTCCCTGGTGATATTTTTTCCCACTCCTTTCTTGTTCTCTCCAATATATCACTATGAGTGTTGGTTCCTATTGCAATTTATGTTTTTTGTCACTGTGGTGACTTATTGAATTAGATTTTGTGTATTTCCCATGCCTGGTGGGGTTTTTTTGTATAATTTATCTACTTTAGGCCCACCCATGTGTAGCTATATATTTGGTTCTAAGATGAATGAGATCTATGGAAATGTAAAACGTTTCCCCATTTTTAATGAAGACAAGTTCTTGGTTTTTTGCTCTAAAAAAAAGAGTCCGTGGTTAATATATTAAATGCCATGACGAATTCAAGTGACCTGGAAAATAGATAAAGGTGGGCACATCTAGCCTTATTGGAGAAACAAATATGAAATGACACAGAGGAAATTTGAGATACTGCAAGTAGCACTAGAGTCTGAATTGAGTTCCATGGATATCAGACTAGAAAAGGTGGAGGCATATATTAGGAGGGGGGTAAATGACGTCTATGAATATTGAAGCACCATTGACGAGCCATCAAGGAAAAATACTAGAGAAAAGTGGAATGAGAGATGCAGTCTAAGGACACTAATGTCGAATTGATGGAAGAAGCTCCCAAGTCAACCCTTCAATTTTCAAATAATATGACTTCATATTACCTCGATTAATGTTTTCCAAGTTCATGTTAGTTTTAGGAGCATTCTATAGGGTATATGGAAATAATTTGTTTAGAATAGTTGGTAAGATATGTCACAAACATAGACCTACTATTTTTGGCCTGGTGTAAATAATGTATTATCAAAACATGATGGATTTTGTAAAGGTTCTAGCCTTGAATCCATATTTTTATTATAATAAAATGCCACTACTCATTCCTTTCAAAAAAGAAAATAAACACATTAAAAATTAATGTAATCAACCATTAGAAACCATGTTTTCCAAGACTTTATTTTTAAATCAAATTAAATTCAATACTTCAAGTATAAAATTAGAATATACATTAAATTTCATTTCTAAGCCCAAAAAGTAAATAATATTTAGAATTATTTTACAGATATCCTTACTTTTATTTTATTACTACATAATACATTCTTCCTAAACCCATTAAACGATGTTTTTAAAAAAGGCGCATTGTCTATGTACTTTTGACAAAAAATAATAGAAAAAACAAAATAATACAAAAATAGAATACCAAGGTTTTTAAACCCTAATTTTGAATAAAATAATTCCATATGTTGATTAATTAGTCCTTCCATTGAACTCTCTCTTTAAAGAAGAAGACCTTCCTACAATAGAAAAAATTATTTTTATAACTAATTATCCTCGGCCAATGAGTTAAACTCTATAGAATCATTAACAAGGATACAACTTCAAATCTCCTCTTAAGATGTGGAAATTGATTCATCATAAATTATAACATTAAGTTGTTAGAATTCTAACCTTAAAACCAATTTTATACAAAAATGATCAAGTGGAAAATGAATTCAAATCCATAATCCCTATGGGTTTAGGGGTTAAAGTGCATCCATAGGAAAATTGTTATGGAATTTCATAAAAAATGAGGTCCTATGGAAAATTGTTCTTATAAAATAATAAACCTCTATAAGATTATCAAGGAAAGGAAGAGTATACTGAATTTTTCTAAGCAGTGGAAGGAAATGACACTAGCCTTTCTATTCATAATATCTTATTTGGCATGGAAGGCTGGAGACACATATCATGTAAGATTGGGACAAATACATTAATGGGGTGTGGTAGTAATATTCCTCCCTAACAAAATCATAAATCACCTATAATTAATTGGGATGTGAACATTAAATTTGATTAACCTAGATAATGCATTCCTATGGTTTTAAGGCTAGATAAAGGTAGTCAATCTTCATCTAGATGGAAATTTGACCCAAAGGTGAAGGACATTTCCAGAAGAAATTGAGAAAACACATATAAATTTGAATAATTTCATGAATGTATTAATCTAGGCTTTGAAATAAATTTAGAAATATACGAATCATGTTTCAAACTTATATCTAATTATAGGTTTTACACGATGCATGGTTTCCTAGTGAGGTCTATTGACACCCCTAAGGGGGTATGGGACAAACCCTTCAACTACATCATCGCAAGTAATCATTCCCGAAAATTGAATCCAAGAATAAGAAATTATGCGTAACCCCCTCATAATCATTTGAATATTGTTATGGTTACAACATGAGAATAAAACAAGGGGAAATTAATTATCCTCGATAATTTGCCTATCCAATGTATCAAGAAACGTTAGTACCTGTCTTTCCTATATAAAAGCTACCCCAACATAAGAAATTATATTAGAAAATATGAGGGGAAGAATCTAGTACATGAAAGACAAAGCTCTGATCTATAAGTTTTTTGGCATATGGCTGATACAAAGGACCACCTAGAGCGTAGATACCTAAAATTTGGTACATTAATCGAGACATGGATTTGAATGTAGGGACAATGGGAGTTTTTACTATTACAATTTTGTATATAGAGACAAGATATTTTAGGGAGGACCTTAGAAACTTTCACCTAAACCCCTATCTACTTGTGCTTATACTCCTTGCCTTAGGAATTTTAGGAGGGAGATGTTATGGAAGGAATAGGAAATTCCCTTGGCTCTTTTGTGACACTCCTAGACACCACCAAATTTGGGTATTATACCTTTTATGTTAGGATATGCATTATCATGGTTTAGCTAAAGCACTCCTAGTTAGCATCAATATTAGTTATCATCAAGAATTATGGGAAGATCCCATAAACTATATGAAAATTCCTTTCTACAAAAGAAAATGACACAAATATGGAAATTCTATACTAGGATTGCCTTAAGAATCAAACCCAAAAACCAACTCAATAAAAAAATAGAAAATGAAGGGTGGATTCACGAAAATGACTTATATAATAAAAGAAACAAAGAAATTAGAAATATAAAACACCTCCTCCTAAGATCCCACACACAACAAATTCTTAACTCTACAAAGAGAAGAAGATATGCAACGGGATTTAGAACAGGAGAAAGAGCATACAAAAATCCCAAAATTGGAAAGGTATTGTGTTGGAAATAGAGAATTCTATGAGAATCAACAACCACAACTACCACCAGTTAAAATTTACAATTATGTGACAATGATAGAATAATAACATGAAGTTTCATGAATTTTAGGATCTAGAAGACCTAGAGCTAAGAAATGTGTAACTTCAACAAATAACCTAAGAATGGAGAAACAAATGTCCAATCAATATCCCAAAAAATCAAGTTAAAATGGTAGTGAGGATCTACTTCAACCAGGAAAAAAAAGGAGCAAGAAACCCTTAGGTAACAATTCCAAACCCATTCATTCTTCCTCAGTAGGGATTAATAGTAATATAAGTAAATATAAATTTAAAGGATCTAGAGAGGGAAAGAAAAGTGGAATAAAAACCAATCAGCAACACATAAATGGGGGATTAATTGGCAAAATCTACTAGGGTCACGTCAATGAAAAATACATATATTTCTTCCCAAAATTTTAATATAAGAATATTATATCCTGGAATATAAGGGGTATGAATGGAAAATCCAAACAAACACTCATGAAAAAAAAAAAAAAAAACCTACACACTAGATATAGTAATCATGCAAGAAACCAATACTACCATTACTACCTTAAAAAACATATCTAGATAAATGTAAACAAATTACCAAATAATAGCTAATGATGTTATAAGTTCCTAAGGAGGCACCACAGTATTTTGGAATATGGAAAGTATATCTATGAACAACTTTCTTTCTGCACAACATAACATCACAACATAGTTTCAACACATAGGAATGCATACGAAAGCCTATATCACTTTTTTCTATGGTCCCAAAATTCCAAAAAAGAGTAAAAAATTCTTAGACAACATTTTAAAATTAGAAAAAATAGTCAATGATAGATATTGGATCATCGAATGTGACCTCAACTTGATTAAATACCTTCAGGGGGGCAACGAAGGAATTGTAATGCTTGAAGAAGAATCCATAAAATTCATGGCTATCATACAATCCTTGAAACGTGTTCATACAGAAGCTAGCAATGGACTCTTTACTTGGAATAACAATATAGACGGAATGGCCAAGTATCCTCCATGTTAGATAAATATTTTATCTTAGAAATCCTTCTTATCGCTAGACTTCATATCCTTGCCAATATTTCTCCTTTTCAATGCTCACACCATTGAATCATTCAATTGATTACACACTAGGGAGGGGCAACTAAGAAAATACCCATCTATTATGAAACCTTCTGAATCAGACATCCTAAATTTACAAATAATATAGAGAAATGGTGGAAGGAGGAATTCTCCATAGAGGCCAAATCCATGTACAAATTTCACCAAAAGTTAAAATTTATCAAGCAAAAACTCAAGACCTAGAATACACAACAATTTGGCAACATACAACAAAATAAAAAAAGGTTGGAGAATGAAATGATACTAATCAAGCATGAAATCATGGAAAAAGGTATAAAGAAGGATTCCATGATAAAATAACCATTCAAATGAAGCTATATGAACAAATAAAATAAGAGGAGATATTATAGAAGAAAAAAAAGATAGTTCATTGGCTAAAAGAAGGGGAAAAATATACCAAGTTTTTTCATCGATCTATGGTACAACACAGGCAAAAAAATAGGTTTATCAGCATAAAAACAGTCAAAATAAAAATTTGGAAGGATATTAGAATATTTCCTAGGATCTCAATATCTACTTTCAAAATATTCTATTGGAACCTTTATGGTGTTGAGTATGTGTTATATTCTTTCCAATATTAGTTGCACGCAGAGGGGGTCATAGGGTGGGAGGCAGGCCTCCTTGTCCAGGGGTTTGGAGGGGGCAGGTAACCCCCTGCACGGGGTCCAGGATAGCACCCCAGTAATTTTTTTTTCCTTATTTTTTGGTGGGTGAACCCGCCTATAGTTTTGTGTATGGGTTTGCACATGGTTTTGGGGTATGATGGTTTTCGGCTCCTAGTATTTTGTAGATCTGGGCTAAGGAAATACAATTATGTTCTAATCCAGGGTTAATGGATTTGGGTTTATGAATGTTTCGGTATGTATATATATGTTTTGTAACGCTAAAAGGAATATAATGAAAAATCAAGTTGGTAGTCTCAGTTTTAGGATCTAGGGAAAAATGTTTGCGTATATGTTTTATGTTTTATGCTCTCGCTATTGTTTATTTTATGCCTTTAAGAATTCGTTTGCAGATCATTTCTGTAGAGGGTTAGGACCTACATATGGATCTCATCAATAGGTATATTTTGAGGCCCATTGTGCTATCCTCCAACCCTTAAATTCTCTTTTTCTCACATTAATTTACATTTTGTAGCCATAATGTGCTTAGTAGGAAGACTAAAGGATGTTTGTCATATTTCATGGCCTAATGCGGTTAAATATGTAGGGAAAATAATTTTTTTTGGAGATATTTACTATGCAATGACATGCTAAATTAATCTAGAGAGAATATAGGAAGCTTGTCAACTACATTTATTCTACAACTTGACTAGAGTCCCAATATTTCTCACTAATAACTCGAAGTACACTAGAAGCGGAGGAAATCAAATGCATGTGAATATTGAAGGTAACGAGATACACCAATTTCAAGATTTTGGAGGGAAGTAGTCCTCCTCTCAAGGGAGGTTCCCCTCAGTCACTTTTTGTATAAATAAACAAGCCTATGGGACCATTGGGATTCATAACTTCTATTGGAGTTAGGAGTACATATTGAGAGCCAAGAGCTGAGCACTATTATTTTCATCTTTGATATGATGTATGTGAATATTATTTTTTGTTAATAGAAATATTGTTGTAGGTCTACATCTAATATAACTTGGGAGGGTTGAAACCCTTGGGTTTGGGCCCAACACAAAGGGTTTAGTCCCTCTCATGTATTATTTCCTTTTTCTTGTTCAATTCATTGTATTTACTTCCTTGTTTAATTAGTAAGAATTATATTGTAGAAAATATATTTGCATATTAGATCACCACCTCTCTTATGAGAGGTGTGGTTAAATAGCCTACAACAACAAGCCGAAAAATCGTGTTTATGATTGCTTGGAAATTCTTAGGTCTGGACTGAAATTATTTTGCATGCTTGGTTTCTGCACCTTAGAAGTTAACAACATGATCTGTAAAATATATTAGATGCATGTTGTATGATATAATAGATATTGAAGAAATAAAATTCAACTCATCCTTTCCACTTTGATTAATTTCAGTGCAATTGTAATGTCTCTACTTCCCAAAAAAAAAAAAAATCATTTAACAACTTCATAATTATTCCGAATTAAAATTTTATTTAATATACCTGTATTAAATATAATTCAAGTCATTACTTGTTTGTCTATTGTTATAGTTAAATAACAATATAATTTCTCTAAAATTTTATTTATTATCTTTACATCTTACCCTTGAATACATACCCCTTCCTCTTTATTATACTTTGGGTATAATCATACATATGTCTCCTTTGATCAACTATAATATATTTCTTGTATATATATGCATTTCAATTATACACACACACATATATATATATACTCGGACGCCCATTTAATTTTTGTTACACATATCTTTGTAACTGAATTCATCGACCCTGGTAACTTCATTTAGCCATACAAAATCATCATTCGAACTAAACTCTATGTATTAGCATGAAGTTAGAGTATCACTATACGTATGTGTTTATAGTTCAACATCGAATGACTTTAAACGTCTTGCACAGAGTTGGATTTAAAGTTTATTTATGTATCACCCTTTATGATCACATGAGATCGTTTTGTACCCGTCTCCAGTTGTAAAACCTCACATTGTCTCTGTGAATTGATGGTTTTCTAAGTAGCATTATTTGTTCTGACTCCTTATTCACCTCGTTTCTAGTTTCAAGGATTTTATGGCCAACTTACGATAACGTTGGGATTGGTTTGGAGTCCTATTCATAATTTTTTTTTTCTTTTAACCATCTGAAATGGATTTCTTGGTACATTCACATTTATGTCAGTGATTTCCTCTCTAAGTATAGATTTGATTGACTTATTTTTATTTTATTTTTTTTACACGTTCGAGAATTCTTGGTACACCTTTACGATGCAGGCTCTATATATCTACACGTGTATGGTCGATCTGCATAGGAAATTAGGGTTTTCCTGAGGTATATATGGTTCGATTTCTTCTACGATCGAGTTCATTTTCAACTTCAAACTTTGAGAGCTCTAGATCTTTCTCTTGAGGCATGTTCTCATTATCTGTGGAGCGAGTTCGTTTTCTTCTCATGGCATAAAATTTCCCACAGAGTAGTGGAGGACCCAGGTATTTTGAGATTTCTCCCATGCTCTCTATTATAATGGTTGTTTGGTTCTAATCTTCGTTTTGTAGGTTGTTAACCTTGGTTCGAATGGTATTTACACCGCAAGTTCTTATGGCTTTCTGCGTGTATGTCTCTCTTAGACGTAGTTCTCTTGCTTGTTAAATCTACCAGTTGATTTTTCCTTTTGGTAGGATTTACTACTAACCCTGAGAATTAAATTTTTTTTTTCTGGTTAGAACCTCGAGGTTTAAATCTTCGTTTTCTTTCATAGAGCATTGTTCAAATAGTTTTGATTTTTTTTTTCACCTCCTCTTATACGATTTTCTTGTTCCTTCTGTAAGGATATTTCACAACCCTCCTTCGTCCTCATACTAGTAGCTCGATGATTTCTTCGAAGAATCACTTCTATAACTTAAATTTCCCAACCCTTTCGATGGTGAGACTGTAACTTGTATTAAATTCGTTGTGTCAATTCTTAATGTTTTTATGAGATTATTGGTGCCTCTAAGGCGTTCGCTTGTCAGAAATGATATATAAAATTTTCACTTCCATTTGTTTCCTTTCAGGATATAAGTTTAGAGCGAGGTTTTCAAATACCCTAGGTATGATAACTCTTATTTTTACCATTCGATTCGTTCTATTTTGGTTTCCTATGGATATAATCAGGTCTTGTCTCTTCAGTAGATTAACTTGGCTCTCCTATCTTGTTATAGATACAAATGTTTTGTTTGGTTTATACAGTTCATCCCATCATAATTTTATGAAATCGATCCAATTCGTGAGAGCTCAGAACGATAGTAAATCATTTTCATTTTTGAATTGTTTCAGGTTGGGATATCAATGTCTAGAAATTCCCAGAACTGTCATCCTCATCTTCATCTAGCTTCTTCCATATGATTTTATTATCTTAGCATACTGTGAAATATAAATTTTTTTTGTTTTTGTTTTGAAAAGAAGTTTATATTTCTATCAGTACAACCATTGGTATATTTGCGTGGCCTTGTAATATTTGTGGATTTCGAACATTCTTCACACAGGATTTACCATGCCACAGTTCTTCCATGGATATTTAATGGTGTGCTATAAGACTGGGTTTAAGTCTGTTCATTTAATTTTGTTTCACTGTGATTTAAGCATCTCTCTCTCTCTCTCTCTCTCTCTCTCTCTCTCTCTATATATATATATATATATATATATATATATATATAGTTCATGATAAGTGATGCTTTTCTTGTGAATTAAATATTCACATATAAGTCTTCGTCCATTAATATTAAATTTCTATTGTATAATATTTTGTGGTTTTTTTAACAGTTCAGATAAACCCAACTCTTACCTTTATTAGCCGTAAGTCCTTCTGCTACTTCGAGTTTAATTCGATTTTCAATACTTGTTAAAATTCTATGACAATTAATATCTAATAAAATTTATATTAGTTTCTACAGTTTGGATTTTCTATAATGAAAAATAATATTTCCTCCATATTGGGTATTATCCAGAGTCATATTCTATAAATAGACTATTTTTGTGCCTTTTTTTAGATCGGTACCCCTCCTGCATGTACTTTCCTTCCAGTGTAATAGTTCACATCAGACTGCTATTATATCACCACAGTAAGTCACAAGAGCAGATAACTATAAAATTTCTTTGGGAAATTAATCTAGACATAGACTAATTTACTATAATATATCAATGACATCTATATTTTGTCATACCATTTTTTTCTTTTATCATTCCATGAATATAGAATTTGGTTCTGATTATAATTGCTTTGGAATTTTTAATACAATGATGTCATTACTGTACAATAGAATTTATTTTCCTTTTCAAGTGTTATGATCTCATAGTACTCTAGAATATAATTTCGGAGTTCCTACATATTATTCCTTCCTTATTATTGGAAATAATATTTTCATTGTGTGTTTATACCAAGTTTAGTAACCCAGATCCATTAATTTCAAATATTACTGTAGATTTAAAGTTGATACATATGTGTCTGTTCATGTAACTGTTCATACTAGCAGTAGATTTAAGTTACCATAGTTAATTTGGTTATGGGAATAGTAAATATATCTCCAGATTTAAACCATATTCTGGTTTAGAGATTCTGGTTGATAATTTCCTATAATTACTGTTCCTACAACTATACAGATTTGAGAGGATGTACTTCTTCTAAAAATTCTGTAAATGTATGGAACACAAGAAATAAAACATTGTAAGTAATTCATTCATTCATACACACTATGAGCATACCACTTATGCAATTGACTAGTCCCTCTATCTCCAAAACTCACCCCCAAGCTGAGATCACCTCCACCACCGACCAACCTCTAATATGTTTAGGAGTAGCTTATTTAAGCTTTTGATCCCCAAAGCTTGTTTCTAATTCTGCGTCCAGAATTTCAGGATGCTTTTCTTCCTTCTTGCCTAGGCTTCCCTTATTTAGGGATTTTAAAGCTGCTTTATGTTTTTCTCAGCTTTTTACCTCTTCCAAACTACTCTCCACCTCGTTGGGGAAAAACTACATTTTTCCTCAAAAATCTAATTTGGAAATAAATTCTTTCAAGGATTTTTGAAAGATTTTTGGGGAAAGTAATTGCCTCTTTCCATCCTCATGGATTTGGCAAGTGATCTCATGATTCTCATTTGGTCAATCTGCACAAAGTTATTTTATTTAATTCTCATAATTACATACTTAATTACATCCACAAAATAATTATCCATTGGGTTCCACTCCCCTTTGGATTAAAGTTCAATTGTCTAACTTGCAGGAAACATAAAACTAGGGGTGTTACAACAATATTGATGTATGTCCTTGGTTATTAGTTTGTACGAGTTGCCAAAGAATTGCATGGATTGAAACACTCATCCACAACCAAATTTTAATCTCCAATCTTCTTTGGGACACTTCATACTTCTCCCAATCTCTTCGACTGAGATCATACTTTCACGGTTAATGGAGGACATAGTGGGCATGCAATTTTGTGAAAGATGGACCTTTGAGGGGTGATAAGCTTGGAAAAAGGACTCAAATATCCTTCATCCACCCTCATCCACCTTCTCCCATATTCATAACAACTTCCCTACCTTCAAAAACCTATAGTACCCACTCTTGTAGGAAAACAAGGCAGCCTTATAGCAAAACAGGGCAATCCTGTAGCACCCTGTAGTAGTTATTTAGAACTATCTAAATTCAATCAAATTTTACCTAGGACCATGAAATTTGAATTTTTAAGTTGAATAATGGCCACTAGTCTTTGATTCCATGATTAGAAAGACTCTAGGACCACTCCAAACATATCCTTTGTCCACTACAAACACAAAAAACCAAGAAGATTGGACTTGGTTTTTTGAATTCCCTATTTATGTGTGGTAGACTAAAATTATTCCTCTCAAGAAATTTGTAATTAGATTAATGATTCATGTAAGCATAACATTTATTATATTAGTTTTCAAATATATTATCATGGTTTATTTCAGCAACTAGTCTAGCCATTTTCTTTCCTACAGTCACAAGTAGCCTATACATTTAATAAATGACACTTTCATTCATGCAATAGAATAATATTAATTTTGTTGCAATTATTATATGCTTTAATATGAATTCTCTTTGTATTTATTTGAAGGAGTGGTATCTGTATGCCTTGATATGATCCAATGATTGAGGGTGACATGAGTAGAACTTAACATACTCTACATATAGGACTGTCACCTCTAAGTTTTTACGAACCCCAGGTTGATAATTTAAGTTGAGCGATTTGGGAGTTGCAACATCCTTGGTGCAACATCACTTTTTTGTTCCATTGTTGGGGAGAAATACAAGTAGGTGTTATTTCTACTTATAATTTTCTTGTTTTTTCCTTTATGTTTTGCATCACTACTATTGGTTTGAAATCTTTGAAAAAAAAGAGAAAAAAAAATAAAAATTAGAGTTAGTTCTTTCATGCCTCATGGGAGTAGGGAAAGCCATGGGAAATTCCTATAGAAAACCTCCACCCTTCAATAACCCAACCATAATTCTTATTTGGTGACTTTGAACTTTCCTCTATGATTGTAGGGGATTTAGAAAACCCTGTTAGTGAGGAAACTAAAAGCCCATCTTTCCTACCCACGCCATGGCTGAAAATAGATAGAATGATATTTCTCATATCCAAGAAACAAATGGGGAGACCAAAATGAATAATATAATAATTCTTTCTTCCCTTCCACATTTCCATGGCCTAACCTCTATAGACCCTGACACCTTCATTTTTGAGTTTTTTGTTGTCTGTAGGACATATGAGTATACCTCTGATGAAAAAAATTTGACGTTGTTTCCATCCACTCTCAAAGACGAAGCCTTGTGTTTGTTTATGGGTTTACCTGGAGGCATCATCACTACCTGGGCCCAAATGCAATAAGATTTTAATGAAAATTATAGGGATTACTGTAGGTCCAAATAAAAAAAGGAGGAAATATCTAGAATGAACCTATGACTAAATGAATATTTAGAGGACTATGAGGAAAGATTCTAACTAAATTATAAGAAGGCTAACTATACCCTTCACCCTAAATCACTTAAGGTAGTTCTTCTCTGAGGGATCAAGAAGGATGTAATGTAGACCCTCAAAATGTTGTATCGATGGGACATCTACCAATTGCATTGTGATGACATTAAGACAATATTCAAGAATCACTCTAGGGAAACTAGGAAAAAATGTAGGTATAACCAAGGCTTGGTTAGCTCATCCCTCTCTGCATCAAAAATCAAACATGAGATAGGAAGTACGTTGGAGGATTTCGAGAGTGAAACGTTGCATATATTTTCCCTAGAAATGGATACTATGTAGATCAAAAGGAAGCAAGAGGAAATAGAAAGAGCGCTAGACATATTTTTCCCTAGATACACTAAGAGACATATTATAAATGAGTTCCCATTGAATTCCATAGAAGTATACTCTATCTATGAGGAAAACCATGAAATAAATAAATGTAATTCCCTTCTAGGCCTGAAAGATGTATACCAAGGGGTAGAAAGTAGTTCGAAGAAAATTTTCTTCATTAACCAAAGAAGGCTTCATGGACCTATACCATATGAAAAGGGAATGAAAGGTTAAAATTATCCCCCTTAAAATAAAAATAAGATTTAAACTTTATAGACTTGGTACCATTCCCCTCATCCATCATGAACCATCCCCTCTCATTGGCCTTATGCTCCTCAATGACCTCCTCAACCTATAAACCCTTATTTCTAGCAATATCCACCTCAATCTCCTTAATGGGACAAGTCCTCAAAATGGTGTAGGCCTCAAACAATCCAACCTCGTACTTTAATGCCTCCACCATAACCTAAACAAAAAATTCCTCACCATAACCCACCTAAGCAACCTCAATTTCATGCCTAACCCAATTCAAACTTGAACAAGAACTAAGCATAATAGGTGTACATTGGGGAGACATCTTATCCTGCTTATGTTGTGGAAATAAAATATATCAATATTCAGTATAGGAAGGAACTTCTAGATGTTCACCCACCTTCTCAACCTGAACAGATTTAAGGAGAGACGGAAGAAAGTGCCCCTCAATCCAACACACCTCGTTACCATGGGAGGTTGATCAAACTAAAAAACACACCCTAGAAGAGGAAGAACTTCTAGGAAAGTTGAAGAACTTGTCTGTCAAAATATCCCTTCTTCAGACCATCCAATATGTCCCCATTTTCAACAATATTATCGGGGAAGAGTGTTTCAAAAGGCTTAGGCGAAGAATAAGAGATACCCCCAATATCAATGTTGTTGGGAAGTGGTATGGTATAATGCTTGGGAGGGTGATCTCCCCAATCTACTTGGACCTTGGTAGCATAGTAGTGGATGTTCACATATATAGCATTATGGTCCTTGATATCTTGACATACCTTAGGGCTGCAATGAATGTGCTGAACAAGGAAACCATGCTCAATCTGAACCTCCAACGGTCCATAGGAAGACCACTAAAATATTGAAGCTTGCAAACAGATCCACAATAGCTCCTCGGGGAGTTATTGAGAATGTAATTCTATCCATTGAATTTTGATAGTACCCTACTGATTTCTGTGTCCTCCAGTTCAAAACCAAGTTTAAGGGCTACCCTCTCATCTTAGCAAGACTTTGGCTAGCCACAACTAATGCATACATTAGCTGCAATGCTGGGAACATGACCATTAAGAATGGGAATATATCAAAGAAACGTATCTTGTATCCTCCTACTTAACCTTATTTTGATCATGACTTTCCCTTTTTGTTAGAGGAAGAATTTTATTAGGCATCCCTCCACCCAATATGTACACTAGAAATTGCTTTAGGAGGGAGGAGACTTGATGATGATGACATTATTGAATATATCTTACAAAATGAGCCGATCAATTCCATGTCAGTTGAAGAACTGATGAATGAATCCAAGAGTAACCCTTGGATTGATTTTCACTCTATTAACCCTAACCTGGAACATGCCAAGGTTGTAGAGATCAACCCATCCAGAGTTGTAAATAGAAACCCCCCTCTCTCGGTTGAGTAGGTAGAAGAATTATGCAATGTGTTGAGGCAACACTTGGATGCTTTTTATTGGGACTATAAATATATGAAAGGTGTGTATGCCTTAGTTTTTACTCATCATGTCTACATCAAAGAGGAATGAAAACCAGTGCACTATCCTAAGAGAAGTATGAAAACATATCTTAAGGACATTGTGAAAGAGGAATTACAAAAGCTATTTGATGCATGGTTCATACACCACATTTCATATAGCTGTTGAGTGCTCCCCCGATGATTTCCCCCAAGAAAAATGGGAAGTGGACGAACTGTGTTGATTATTGAAAACTTAACAAAGCTACAAAAAAGGACCACCTTCCTTTACCTTTTATTGACCAAATATTGGATGGCCTTGCAGGGAAAATATTATTTTCCTTCCTAGATTGGTTTCATGGGTACAATTAGATATATATTAGTCCTAAGGACAAAGAAAATACTAAATTGACATGTCCTTGGGGTACATTTTCCTATAGGGTCCTTCCATTCTCTTTGTGTAATGCCTCTGTTACCTTCCATAGGGAAGTTTTAAGTATATTTTCTTACCTTTTTCATGACACTATTGAGATATACATGGATGAATTCACTCCTTGTGGTTGTTACTCAAAGGAAGCTCTTTCTAACCTATCTCAAGTCTTAAAGAAATGCATTGAGATGAATCCTTCATTAAGTCCAAAAAAATGTGATAATTATGATAAATGCAAGGACTACACTATATCATTCCATATCTGAGGAAGGGATACAGGGTGGCCCCTTTAAAATTTCCATCATTAAAATGGTCTCTATCCCTCAAAAGAAAAGATATGGCATGAGCTTTGTTGGATTGGATAGGTATTATAGAAGGTTCATTAAAGACTTTAGTAATTTGGCTTCACACTTGTTTGGAATATTGGCTAAATATTCATACTTTTGTTGGATAGAAAATTTTCAAGAGAACATTCAAGTGCTAAAATAAAAGTCAACCACTACACCCATCCTTAGGGGTCCCAATTGGGAATTACCTTTCCATATACACACAGATGCATCAGATAAAGTTTTAGGGGAAACCTTAGGGTAAGTGGAAGACAAAATTCCCTATGTAATAAATTTTATCAGTAAGAACCTTTCTAAAGCTAAGCTAAATTATACAATCACTAAGAAATAAATCCTAGCTATTGTACACTCTTTGAATAATTTTAGCCACGAAATCACTAGATATCAAAATTTTTTCCACACTAATCATGCATTCATTAAGTATTTAGTGAATAAAACCAACCACAATGCTAGGATAATTATATGGCTGTTATTATTGCAGAAATTTTATTTGACTATTATTGACAAACCAGGGAAAGAGAATGTGCCTGCATATTTCTTTTTAAGACTGACCAAGACTACAAAGAATAAAGATATGGTACATGATCAGGTCCCATATGAACACCTTTTTGTCACTTCAATTCTATCTCCTTGGTTTTTTGGTATAACAAACTACTTGGTTGTTCGGAGGTATCCTCCTAATCTATCCTCCAAAGAGAAAATAAATATTATTAGCAAAATTGCCCCATTTACTTGAATTGGAGGAAATATTTTCAAGTTGGTGCCAGATCAGATTTTGAGAATATATTTGAGGGAAAAGGAGGTCTTTGAAATCCTCTCATTATCCCATGATGGACCTTGTGGAGGAAACTTTGTTTCTAAGATAAAAACCTTAAAAATTATACAAGATGGTTACTACCGGCCCACTCTACATCAAGATGCAAGAAGGCACGCCGCCTGGTGTGATCGGTTCTAAAGGATGGGTAAGCCCACACCCAAGGATTAAATTCCTTTACAAACTCAACTGGCTCTAGAGCCATTTGAGAAATTGTGGATGGGCTTCATTGGGCCCATTGATCCCCTATTAGGAACAAAGAAGTTTATCATTATGTTCATCGATTACCTAAAAAAACGAGATGAAATAAATATATTCAAGGAAAAAATTGACTATAACGTGGATGATTTTATGATGGGGAACATATTCTAAAGGTTTGGTTTTCCAAGGGAGTTTTCCATTGATCAAGAAACACAATTCACCCCAAATATGATCGAAGACCTTATGAAGCAGAACCACATCAAGAAAATTATGTCCACTGGTTGTCAGCCCCAGGAAAGTGGGTAAGTGGAGGTAACAAACAAATCCTTGGAGAACTTTCTAACCAAGGTTGTTAGGAGAAATAAAAATTAATGCGTAGACAAACTCATAGAATAAAATTGGGCTTGCAACACCACTTGGAATACCACCATTGGATTTACCCCATTCGAATTAGTCTATGGAAGAAGGCTATAATTTCCATTCAATTTGAATAAAATACCCTGAGGATGGTAGCCAAATTAGAATTGGACCCCACTGCAGCACAACAAGAGATGATGCTCCAACTTAATTATTTAGATAAATTCAAGCCACAAGATCTCCTGCACGCTGAGGTAGTCCACCTATAGAGGAATATTTGGCATGAAAAGCACATTAGGAAGATAGATTTTCAAGAAGGTGATTGTGATCTTATGTATGACTCAAGATTCAAGTATTTCAATTGAAACTTAATGAAAAGATGGTTGGGAACTTACCTAGCAGAAAAATGTCATGAGAATGGGTATGTACAAATCATAAAAATTTATGAGGAAGATATATCGTTGATTTTTAATAGTTACAGGTTGAACTTGTACAAGATACCTTTGCCCAATCAAGAGAATATTAGTTAAATTATCAAGGATCTAAATGTGATTGGGAGGATAACAACCCTCAGTCCACCAAGCTTCTAAAAAAAGAAATAAAGAACCCAGATGAAAATCTCCATCACACATCTAAGGCCAACTCTAGGGTTGAAAACCTCTTTGAGGTAACCCACGAGCAAAAAAATAAGAGAGAAAAAAAAAAAGAGATAAGAGAAATAAGGTGAAAATATCCCCATGCGAAAACCTTCTCTAAGGTTCTTAGGGTAGGAATGCAGGTTAAAAACCTATGCAAAGGCAGCTTGCATGTATCACAAAAAAAGAAGAAAAAAAAAGAAAAAAGAAAAATAAGAAATAAAAGATGAGGATGAGTTCTTATATAAATTTTTCTAACATTTTTCTTTTCCAAGAGTCTAGATAGTCCAAGAAGCAACTGCTGAAAAAAAAATTCGATAGTTAATTTCATCATCCCCTTATCCCAACCACTACATTTTTATAATCAAACATCCATCTCCCTACCTCTCTCCACCACTTAGCAAGTAGCTACACCCAAGTTTTCCTTAACCCTGTAATGCTACATGGCTATTTTGAACTGTTATAAGATCAACCCGAAGTGATAAAGGATTGACATCCACTAAGAAAATGGGACCAAAAGTAATTTTTTTCTTTAGTGAAATGTTAGGATGGGTCCGCACAACTTCCTTCCCCTTTCATCCACTCCATTCAACTAATTCCATCCTCAATATTCCACCTTTGACCATGAAAAAACATATAAAATGACTCTTCTGTCACTCTTTTCCACACTTTCACCACCATCATAAGCTTATGTGACTGTCCTTAGGCTCGCCCTGGTTTATGAAAGGTCATACATGTAGTAAGAGATTTTGGAGAAGAACTATGTGACTACTGAAAAGATATCAATCATTTATCAGCTTGTAAAAATACAACCAAATCACGATAAAATGATTGTTGCAACTGCAAAATGAATAGTTGGCCACCCTAAGGTATGAAAGGCCATCCATAAGGCTTAGAGAAGTCACACAATCCTCAAGGAGTAGTTGTAAGGTAATAAATCCACTCCATCGAGCAAATCAAACACTGGAAAAGACCTACATAAAAGAGATATTGTTTTAGTTAGATACACCATCACGTTGTTTTATTTAATGAGGACTTATCCACAAGAAATAAAATGGATGAAAACACTTCCAGAGGATAGTTGATTGACCATCATAACAACAAAAACATGCATGCATCTCCAACAAATGAACATCACAGGTAAGCTTAGGTATGACGCCCCTCACCTCTTCCTTATGAGCATAATGGTAAAAAATGTGTTTAATGAGCGAGAATAGAGTTTTATGGGTTGGAGGTGCACAACAAACTTGGCCACCTTTGATTTGTAAACTACAGTCTACTCAACTATCCATCCAACATGGAAATGTCAAATAAGGGTGAGTGATAGTTATGAGGAGTGGGGACAATAAATAAAAGAGGAAAATATGGGAAAATTCCAAGTTAGCAAGTGTGGCAAGCCATTACCACAAAAATAATAAAAGGACAAGGCTTGATCTCAGTCGTACCAATGCTCATTCCCTTAAACAGTTATAATATCCCACCAAAACATCAAAGGTTGAGCTAGTTTCTACCAGAGGCTACCTAAATTGTTGTACAAGAGCCACAAAATTGGTTTATAAGAGCTATAGGACTGGAAACCATTGCTACAGGAATACCTGAATTGCAACAAGAATGCAGATGATGTGATACATGATTGAAATAAGAGGAGAAAAGGATTCCAAAACACCTAGAATTTTCCTCAAACCCCCATGAACATGACGGAGCCATCTTGAAGAGGGTAAGTGGCATCCTCCATCCTCACTTTCCATATAGTTGCATAAATAAGTATGCCTGCTACAGGAATCCTATATCAAACCCTTGCAAGAGTCAATTCCTTTGAAAAAATCATTTTATCACATAAAAAAGGAAAGGAAGGAGTAGAGGAAAGTTTTTTCACTACTAAAAAGGGTATCATCCTTCTCCTTCTATGACCAAAAACAATCAGCCACCCTATCTCTGCCTCTTCACCCAAGACTTCTCAAAAGAAAACCCTAAAAAATTCCCTTCCAATAACTTAGGGAAGGAGTTTTTGGAGCCATGGGGAGAGGTTTTAATTGAAGACAGCCCTCATACAGTAAAACAGATCATCAAAATCCTCATATTAGAGAAATGTTTCTGAGACATTAGTGGATGGGGCTCTTTGAGAAATTAAAGGTATATGATTATTATGTAGCCCATGAGTTTTCCATGGTCCTAAATTCTCACGAACAAGGAATTGCTACCACTTTTGTTATAATAATTTCCATCCATATGAACATAAAAATCATCCATAGAGTGACCTCCATACCCTTAGGAGTTAGATGGGGAAAAGAGGATAAGGGAATAAATGTCAGAGCTAAGAAAAATTTCTTCCCCCATGAAGATAAGCCTCTTGAAGACATAATTGGATTTATATGAGATAGCCTTCCATAGCCTTGGGATGAGGTAGCCTATCACATATTCAAGTACATATATTGTGAGGGGAGGTCAAGTATTGTGTATTCATATTAATTTAGCCTGCTTTATGAGATAAGGTTCCAGGAATAGGTACCAATTCCAAACAGGCTCAATGTTCAACACTTCCTCTTAAAATCTATCATTGAAATGAGCTAGAAAGTAAGGGAATGGAAGCACCAACACATTTCCCATCATGGCCTCATTAGGATCATTTTCATGGGTTCATTAACCCAGCTAAAGAAACCTCTATTGTGGGTTGACGTTTTGGACATAAATAGGGAGTTCTTCATTTAGACACAAGTCCTTGCCTTAATGCAACAAAAAGAGACACCAAAATCTAGTGCTAGAGGTAGGAAAGAAGGGGAAGAAGAGGAATAAGAGAAAATACAAAGGAAGAATAAGGAGGAGAACATAAAATGGGTGGAGACTAAGAAACCCTTGAGGAGTGCTCTGTAACTCACAAAAATAGAAAACATTCAGAACCAAATAAGCCTCTTACTAGGGAAAACATAACAAGCGATAGCTGCTAACTTGGCCACACGTAACACCCCTATCAAGACCAAGAGAAGGTAACCCAAGCAAGGCCCCTTGTACTTTAAAAGGATGAAGATAACAAGGATAAAAAGATGGAAACCTAAACCTCCTTCAACTGTCCCAATCAAAATTGACGAGTCAGCTAGCCAAGGAGGATAATTACGACCAAGTGCAGGGAAAATTGAGGAGATCATCTCCCGTAAATTTAATGGCAAACAACATTTTCCACCAATAAATATGCCCACCACTAGAGTAGTCACATCTAAAATCTCAAAGAAAAATATACCCAGCTACAAGAGAAGGAAGAGGACCTACGGGATAAAACATAAGATATACAAGAAAAAAACATGTTTATATAGGAATGGAAAAATATGCTATGGGAGCAACATGGAATTCTACTGAAAAAGGAATCAACATAAAAAAGGGAAGAAGAAGGTCTCCAATAACTCTAGGAGCCTAAACCACAACCTAACCTTGGATCTTACTTCAATTTTGTTGAGGGTGGTAGGATTATAGAAAATAAATTTATAGTCCCCCTCTTATTTGAATTGGAAAGAGGGAGGGCAGAAGTCATATATGGATGCAGATTTCAAAATCAAAGAAGGTAGAGGATTTGGGTCTTATGAAGAAGAAATTGGAACAAATGGGAAGAGACATGGCCAACCCAAGATTTAGGGAGTGAAGCATGAGAGAGAAACTGAAATTACAAAATCAGAGACCAAGGGAGCACATATAGGAAAATGAGGTAAAACTTGCCACCATGGAAAGTTTGTCCATGGAAGCCATACAATGAAAACAACCATATAAACCCTATTCCATATTCCTCAAGGATCAATAGTTGTAATTACAGATAAAAACGTTATCACAATATGGCTCTCTACCATTGCAATACTATAGGAAGTTCATTGAATTTTTTTAGAAGGTAAGTACTAAATACATAGCCAAAATAGTTGAGTTCTATATTTATAATATGATCCTCACAGAAATAAAGTTTTTGGACCGCAACTAAAGATTGGGGGACGTGCAACTAATGGTGCTAGCCTCTTGGTTAACACATGAATAAACAAGGGTTGAGGATGTGAAGAGGGTGATGAATAAATAGTAAAATTAACCTTTTTACATCAGAGCAAAGTTAGTGAGCCCAACGGTTGTCATCAATAACACAACATCATCTCCACCAATCCAAAAATTTCCCCTCGGTACATGGAAACACACGAACAATATATCCTCCATTTCAAAGACACCTTTAGGTTGTTGGGGACTGAGAGCTTGAAGGATTTATAAAGGACATGGCATGTGATGCCTCACAGTTTGCAAATATGAGAATTTCACTCTCTCAAAAGACCAGGGAATGCCTTGCAGAAAAGCCCACTTTACAAAAATATCATTCAAATATTAAATATTAATTGGATAGGGCTGAAACTTAATCATCCCTTACTATTTTTCCTATAGGATATAAGAGACCATGTAGAAGAAAGGAATGAGTTGGAAGACATAGAAGCAACTGCATGGTTCTATCCACAAGAAAGCACACCATTTGAGGTGCCTTGGGATGTCAAAGAGGCCACGAGGGCCATGAAAAATCTCTAAATCACTAAGTGAATTTCTCATAGGGTAAGAAGCACCTTTAGTAAGGGGGTGATGATGGGTCCCATTGATACATATATTTTGAGGCCTATTTTTCTATCCTCCAACCCTTAAATTGTCTTTTTCTCACATTAATTTACATTTTTTAGCCATAATGTGCTTAGTAGGAAGACTAAATGTTGCTTATCATATTTAATGGCCTAATGTGCATAATATGCATACAAAAGAAGCATTTTTGGAGATATTTGCTATGCAGGGGCATGTTGGAGGCATATAGAGAGAATATAGGATGCTTTTACACTACATTAACTCTACAATGCAACTTGAGTCCCAAGATTCCTCACCATCAACTCAAATTCCACTGCCAAATGAGGAAATCAAGTTCATGTGAATATCCAAGGGAACCAGATCTGCCAATATCAGGATTTTGGAGGGAAGCAGTCCTCCTCTAAAGGGAGATTCCCCTCAATCATTTTTTGTATAAATAAAAAAGCTTAAGAACCCATTAGGATTTATAAATTCTATTGGATATGGGTGTAGCTATCGAGATCCAAGGGATTCGAACTATTATTTTCATATTTGATATGATGTATGTGAATCTTATTTTATGTTAATGGAAAGCTTATTGTTTGTCTACATCCGAGTTAAATTTGGAGGGGTGAAAGCCTTGGGTTTAGGTTTAACCATGAGGCTTTAGTCCCTCTCACATATTATTTTGTTGTTCTTGTTTAAGTCAGTGTATTTATTTCCTTATTTAAGTATGTATTATATTTCAGAAATCATAGTTTCAGGTTTGATGACCACCTCTCTTGTGGGAAGTGTGGTTGAAGAGTCTACAAAAATAAGCCAAAAATATATGTTTATGATTTCTTGGAAATAGCTATGTTTTGAACTGAAATTATTTTCCATGCTGGGTTTCTACACCTTAGGAGTTAAAAAAATGAAAAAGAAAATATATTAGCTACAGGTTGTAGGATATAATAGATCTTAAAGAAATAAAATTCAACTCATCCTTTCCACTTTGATTAATTTCACTGCAATATTGATATATTACCTTAGTTACTAGTTCGTAGGAGCTTCTAGTGACTTGTAAGGGTTGGCACACTCACCCACTTGTCATCTCCATCCCTCTTTGGGACACCTCATACTGTTCCCAACCTCTGCCACCGAGATCATATTTTCAGGGTTGATCGAGGACACCGTGGGCATGAATATTTGTGCAAGATGTGCCTATGAGGCTGCTAATATTTGAAAAAGGCTTCAAATATCCTTCATCCACCCTCATACCCCTTCTTCCATCTTTAGAACACATTCCCTGCCTTCAGAAAGATCTTAGAACCACTCTTGCATAAAAACAGGGCAAGTCCTCTAGCAAAAAATGGCTTCCTATAGCACCCTGTAGCAGTCTTGTAACACTATCTAAATTCAACTATATTTTCCCTAGGACCTTGAATTTTTCATCTCTAAAGTTGAATAATGGTTCCTTGGATTTTATTCCATGGTTAGGGACACTCCAAGACCACTCCAAACCTATCCTTTCTCCACTGGAAACACAAAAAAAGGTAGATTAGACTTAGTTTTTTGAATTCCCTAATTATCTCTAGTATACCGAATTTCTTCTTTTGAAGTAATTTGCAATTAGATTAATGGTTCATGCAAGTAGAACACTGATTTGATTAGTTTGAGAATAGAGTAGTGTGGTTTATTTTTGCAATTAGTGCAGTCTTTTCCTCTCCCGCGGTCACAAGTAGCCTTTACATTTATTGAATGACACTTTCATTTTTGTAATTAGAATAATTTTCATTTCCTTGCAACTATGATATGTTTTCATAGGATTTCTCTTTGTATTTAGCTAAAAGTGTGGTCTCTACATTCCTGGAACTGATCCAAGGACCGAGGGTGACATGAGTAGAAGTTAACCTATTGTTCCTATAGCACTATCACCTCTAAGTTTGTATGACCCCCAGGTAGATAATTTAAGCTGAGAGATTTGGGAGTTGTAACATTCTTGATGCAATACTAGGGCTCATCAAACCTAATGAAAATAGGTATGAGGCCATCAAGAAAATTATATCTCACATTCCAAATCTAATCATTCCATAACATAAAATTATTATAATGAGGAATATTACTCATGAGGAATTGGAAGAAGTATTCATTAATATGCCAAAAGAAAATCTTCGGACTTGATAGCTACACAATATAATTCTTTCAAGAATGTTGGGATATCATAGGGAATGATGTTACTCAATTAGTGGCAGATTTAAAATAGGAAACAACCATTCCATCAACCATGGATTCCACCTTCTTAACCCTCATTCCTTACAACCCTCAAGCTGAATCCCCAACATAATTCCAACGAATGTCTATCTTCAATGTCACCTATAACCTTATCTACAAATTCATAGCCAATCAACTCAGGTTCTTTCTACCTATCATTATATCTCCTATAAAATCCCGCTTTATCGAGGGGAGGTAGATTTTGGATAGTATCCATGTGGCCCATGAGAAAATTAATTCTCTGGATGTCAACAAGTTTCCTGATATGTTCATTAAAATCGATATGTCAAAGGAATTTCATATATTTAGATGAATCTAAATCTCTTATATACTCAAATATTTTGGATTTGTATAATCCTAGGTCTCCGGGATAATTATTCTTATCTCCAAATCCTTTTTCTACATCCTGGTAAATGGATCTCTTTCTACTCCCTTCTCCCCCTCACACGGTACTAAACAGTGAAATCTGCATTCTCTGTATTTATTCCTTTTGATGGTTGAAAGCTTGAGAAGAACCATCAATCATGCAATATTCAATTGATCTCTGAAAGGATTTTCTAATGTTTGCAACTACCCTCCCTTGTCTCATCAATTTTTTTTTGCAATACCATTCTCATGGGTCAAGCCTTTATCAAAGACACCTTTATTTTAAAATCCAAATCTCTCAACCTTCACAAATTCCTTTGAAGTTGATATAAAATTGGTAAAATACAAAATATTTTTCTTAAACAACCAAGTGACTCACCCAAACCTACATCTCCATATTTATGGGTTTTCAATGGGTCTCCCTTCCAGCTAAATAATTAGGAGTCCAGCTAGTTAAGAACCCTCTAAAAATAAATGTTTGGGATGATCTTCTCTCTAAACTGGAAAATAAATTTTCATGCTAGACATTTAGAGCTCTCAACCTTCCTAGAATATTTTTTCTTCTCAAATCCATTCTTCAATCCATTTTTATTTATCACATCTCAACCTTAGATACCCCCAATAAAATTTCATTATATTTAGATATGCTTCTTCTCGAAGGATCGAAATAAGAGAAAAAATTGGCTCTTGCAACCCAGGAAAATTTCCGCAGATCTAAAAATAAAAGGGCCTAGGTATTAGAGATTTGAAAATTGGGAGAAAAACCATGGGCCCCAGAACTTGGTGGAGGTGGATCAAGAACCCAAGTACTTTTTGGAGAAAAATATGGAAATGTAAATATGGCCCTAATATAGAAAATAACCAAATAAGTAGACTTCAACGATAGATAAGGGGAGCTTATCTTTGGAATCAATCTTGGACAAACAAACAACCTATGCAAATAGTGGCCAAATTTGTATCAAAATGAGAACATCACAAATATCACAGAGGAACTAGAAAAACATAAAAAATTCTCTTTAAATATTATTGGGGCAAAAAATTGGAGAAATTACAATGGAGACAGTGGGAAAAATGTAGTCAAGATAACCTCCACAAAAAGTGTGCATATTATAGATCCCTAAACAAGAAATTGAAACAACAAAATTTTTAAAGCTAAATAGGGAATGACATTCTTAGATGGAGCCAAAATTGTAAGGGCGATTTCAATATAAAAGATGTGTATAATATTCTCTTAGGTACAATGACACACGTGGTGGAAAATAAACATAAAAAATCATGGAAAACTAAGTTGTGGCCCAAATTAACCATATTTATTTGGTCACTCTTAAACAATAAGACTCTAACTTGGGGAAAAATGCAAAGAACATGCCTCCATGGTCCTACACAATGTCGTCATTGTTGTTCCAACATAGAAACAATGTAACATTTTCTTAATGACTACCATTTTTATTCAGCACTCTTGGACAAAGTTAAAATTCTTTTCATAAGAAATGTCAAGAAAAAAAAACCAACATCAAATCCATACTCGAATATTGGAAATCATACCCTTTAAAACATTTTATAATAAATATAACTTGGATGTTCTTCCCTAGTCTCATTGTTTGAGAGATCCTAAAAGAACACAATCAAAGGATCATCAAAGATAATATGCAATACATAAACTTGGTTTGGAAAAAAATATTTGAAAAATTTAAAGAAACTATTCTGATTTCTTCCTGAATAAATCAATATTAGGAATGTGAGGCCATGGAGGACCCTATTCTCGTGATCTTGGGTTTGCATCACTCAATAATTCAAAGGAATCCCCTCATTAAACCTCACTATCATACTAGCCCTAACCACTAGATGCCTCCTCTAAAGGATTTCATCAGATTAAACATTGATGGAGCCTCAAAGGTAAACCCAAGTTCGCCTAGTTATGGTGGCAAGTTTAGAAAAGAAAATGGATAAATTATACATGTGTACACAAAATCCATTACCCATGATTCCTACAATTTAATAGAGCTTTATGTAATTGAGAAGGGGATACATATCACAAATGAAATAAGCATAGAGAAAATAATGTAGAAAGGGAATCTCAATTAATCATCTAGATGCCTAAGAAAACAAAAAATGATTCCTATCTAGCTAAGGTAACTTCTCATTGGAGATTGTTGGCTAGCCTAGACAAAATAATAGTGTAGATGGTAAGCTTGGATTCCATCATCCTCTAACACACTTTGATAAATGGTAGTGATTTGGTGGATAATATTTCTAGTGTTGGCCTCAAGTTCATTGCAGAAGTCCTGGACTCCAATTTGGAACATCTCAAATAAAATAAATTGTGAATGTAGTACAAAGATATCGCTCCACATGAAATATCCTTGTAATCACATGATAATACTAAGACAAAAATAATGGAGAAACTAAAATTTGTTGTGTGGATCCGCAAATGTGCAACTCCCCACTGCTTCTGTTGGCGTCACAAGATGGTGGGGGTGCAGGGGTCTGCACTCACTTCAAGTACTTAATCTTCTAATTCAAACACGTTTTTAAAATATAATATATCCAACAATGTAATGGATCTACGAGTGAGGACCTCCTCCCCTCCCTCAATGGGGTCTGGGGTGGGGGTTCTACACTTATTTTGAGATTTTTATCTCGTGAGTCAAATCCTCCTCACTACGCATTATAATGGTTAGAACGTTATAGTGGATTTGAGAGTGTATAAGCCCACATACCCCACCTTGTTAATGTCTCAGGGTAGCATTCATCACTCAATATGGTTCATTGATCTCGTGCAACAATATAAGTTGTGAATATCTCAGTGCATTCCCTTGATCACGACCATCAATTGAAGGACTCACTTCACACAGAGAATCCTTGCCATAGCTAGCATCTGTTGAAGACTATCATAGACCTGGTCCTAATTTTTTTTTAACGATATGTTTATAATAGTGGAAAAATAGTAAAAAAAATTCTTGATGTAATTTTTTATTTTTTGAAAAGTTATAATCTCCAAAATCTTAGAAACAAAAAAAAAAAAAAAATCTAGGATTTGAATGGAGCAAGGAACAATTATACCTCTAGTCTTGGATACACAACTCTTTTTGGACCAAGACTAGTTGATGAAAAATGGACATCGCATAAGCTTTGGAAATATAAGGCCCCTGCCAAGTGTATGTTGTTCATAAAGATCATATTTAAAGAAAATTTTCACAATTCTAGGTATTTATTTACTTTTCAATTCTAGTGAAAAAAACAATTCAAATTTGTTCTTACATTGTAATTTTTCTTAAAAAGTTTTGGTTCAAGTCAAATAGTTTATGTTATAGAAAATATTTGTAAATATGAATCCATAAATACATGTCTCAATATTTGACATATTTTCCAAGGTATAAAGTGATTCAGGGTAATCCCATTCCTAGTTATGTGGGGAATTTGGATTATGTGAAACTCTAAATTGTTTGAAAAGAATATGATGCCCTATTTTCATGTAGTTTCATAGGTTAATGTTCGATTAACGTATTATAAGGTTACTCCAATGGTTATACCATAGAGAATTCTATCAGACATATAGATGGAGAAGTATTTAGCTTCCGATATTTTAATGGGGTTTCTGAAGGCTTGGGTTCTATTCGTAGGATTTGATTCATTCTAAATTTTAGAGAGACACTAATTTCTTGTCAAATGAAATATAAGAAGTGGAAAAAACATGGAAGGGGAATTCAATGCTTTATAATACTTACTAAAATATTATTTTTACTAGGGGATTCATAAATTAGGTTATGGGTGATTCACTTATAGTCATTCATTATTTGAAAGGAACCCTCCAAGTACAAAATGAATATCCCATTTGGATAACCCAATAATTAAAGGAAATTTCCAATTAGATCCTTTTGATAAACTATATTCATATTTATAAATAGGAAAAAAAGAATGCATATAATCTCTCAAAGCAAGGACTTCATCTACCTAAGCTTTATGGTTCCTTGGAGGAAGTATAATATGACCATACAATGGATTTAAGAAAAATTTCATTAGATGATTTATGAGCTCTTTTTAAATTTGTACTTTTTCAGTACATGGGATTGTTAAGTGTGCTATATTTTTCCATCAACTTTGTAGATAGTATACATGATATTATGAAAGTTATGGATCATTCGAGATATATAGTGAAAGACTCTGAAGAGATCTATCTCTAGAAGACGTTTTCTCAATAGTGCCTAGAGCACTAGAGTATATATATATATATATATATATATATATATATATATATATATATATATATATATATATATTGCAAAATATGGAAAATAAACAACCCTATCACCTTCGATTTCCATTTTATATATAGAAGATATATTATTCATTTAGTTTCTTGTTAAATTCCATTGAAATAACAAACAAAGTGAAGATTATTTAATATTAAGGTGTGATATACTTACCATGGCTATAATATTAATGCTAATAAATATTGCGAGCAATTGCACTAACAATAAACAAATTGACCTAGTTTCATTAAGTTGCTTCCTTGCCCTTAGGAAATATCATCTACTGTCGTGGACCTTTTTCCTACACTTTGAGATCCCTTTCATATAGAAAAACTTTGAGATTATTTTCATAAAATCAATTTCTTGACTTCTTCTTTATCCTTTTCCTATGGAAAAACGTGGAAAGACAGTTATGAAAGAAAATATATCTTCCTTTAATCTAAACTTTACTTTCTTTGAGCGAACTCAACATCATTATTTCTTACTCTACTCTTAGTAACTTACCTATGTTCCTTCTCAATTTCGCCTTTAACCTTCACAAATTTCAAAATTTGTTGAACTTTTAAGGTACGTCCATCAACCTAAATTCCTTCTCCTTTTCCCTTTTAAAGTTCACAAATTTAAAAAATTGTTCAAATTTTAGTCCTCGAGCCATCTGAGTTATTATGTCATAGCAATCCATTTTCTTCCTTTGTTTACTTGACATGTTTTCATCCTCAATGGCTCCTCAACTTCCCACTTTGTTGTTTATATTCCTAATGTTTTGTCTTCGTACACAAAAAAAAAATTATATTTCCCACATACACATTTATTTAAGCCTAATTTATCTATGCTTTCTCTTTTTATCTTCATTCTTACTTCACTTCTACTTACTCATTACCTTAGCTTCCATATAACATCTACAATTTCACATACATGTAGGTACTCCTACAAAAATATGTATATATGTCTAATTAAGCACACGTTAATCACTTATATGTGTTTTATATAATTTTATCAAGGGGACAAAGCAAAACAACATTATCATTAGCATTGATTTGTGTTTCTCATATTGACCATGCATCACATATGCCATTTGGGTGTTTGTTAATATGATTTCTTTCACAAAAGAGTGTTTTACTTGTCTAACTAAGCTTTGAACATGCATAATTAATTTATTTCTTAATTTTGTAATAATTTTATCATCTATATACACATTCATACTCTACTCATGTTAAAATTTATATTTCTTTTTTAGTACATTTCTACTTTCTTATTTTCCCTAGTCACCTATAGCTATTAAGAACTGGGAAAATTTGTTATGCCGTAAGATGTCTCTATTTGAAAAAAACTCCCTAAATTGCCACCGTGTATCTATTTGGAGCGTAAGATCTCATTTTAAACCATTAAAAAATCTTATTGCATTGGATTGAATCAGTTATAACTAACTTCCTTTGTTACAAAAAAAAGGATAAGCCTCGCATCTTGAAAGCTCGTGGAATTTCTTTCTCCTCGAAAGCTAGCAGAATTTTGTTTATCAAACAACCACGAAGATTATTGATGGTCAATTGCGTCACTCTACAACATGTTACTATTCCTTCGCCTTCCTTTCTTGCCTATGCTACAAGACAGTCTCTTTCTGCCTCTCTGGCGGGCTGGCTTGCTTGGCTAGTTCTTAAATGGTTTGGTGGCGAAAAGGGATGCATACCTAGGTATGCCACTCTACTTTTTTTTATTCTTTGATGGCCAGTTGCACCCATATGCAATGAGTTACTATTCCTTCACCTTCGTCTCTTGCCTATGATACGCCTATCCTACGGGACACTCTCTTCCTGCCTATTTGGCGAGCTATCTGGTTTGGTGGGAAATGGGCCCGCATACCTAGGTATGCCACTCTGTTTTTTTTTTAATTCTTTACCACCAAGTAAATTATTCAATTATTAAATTATTCTTGAATGTTTACCTCTAGTAATCCATTTAGTATTTTAGTTTTATTTTGACTTTTAAACCGTAATTCCTTATGTAATGTGACCTTTGTACACATCAAAACAACTTGGTTTACCATTAACCTCTCATGGTTTGGTTTACCATTAATCTCTCATGGTTTCTTTTATCTTGGTTTTTTTTTTGGTTTTGGACAACATAACAATCTAGTTGCAAGATGTATGTAAATAAGTAATTAAGGATCCAATTATAATACAACTGGAACAAAGCAATGAGGCAAACGAAACTTACAAAGCACATTTGGCCAGCCTATTGTTATGAACAAATCCGTCAATAAAATAAATTATGATGAAATTAAACCCTGAAGTTCTTCCAATTTATTAACTTCAACGAAAACTCTTTATTCCTAAGAAATGCATTTCAACATTGATGAAAATTTTCCTCGAATCTTCACACATATTTAATGTTGTGCATAATTCCAAGAATTTTGTTATTTAAAAAAAAAATGTGATATAATGAATATTTTTTTTCTGCCAGTATTCAAAAAGATTTTTGAAAGATTAGATGTCGAGGTGGGTGGTACAATAATTGAGGATGCTTCTTAAAGGGCAAGGGAATTTAGATACTCTATCCTTCCACCAAAGCTATAAAAAGTAAGACTTGTAGATTATAGTTTTACAAAATTGACACTATGTGATTAATAATAAGTTACGAACATTAGGTATTTTGAAAGGTATTTAAAAATTAATAAGAGGAAGGTACACTAGGGCCATGGTAATTAATGGGATTCTTTGTACTATTTTTATTTAAAATAGTAATTTGTATTTGTATTTTTTTTAAATAAATATTGTTAAATGTGTTTTAATAATTTTATTTAAAGTAATTTATATATATATTTTTTAAATGAATATTGCTAAATGTGTAATTGAGTAAAATACATTAAATTGATATTCCAATTTTTAAGACATTTATTTAAAAAATTCAAATTATGGTGAATTTTGTTTTATTAAGCTTTGAGTCTAGATGTGCAGAGAATGAATCTATCTCAAGTCCCAAACAAGATTCTTCTTTCTCTTGTTATTCCAACTTGGGCCTTGACACTCCTCCCCTCCTCCCTGCACAAATTTAAACTATGAGACACAATGTAGTTGTTGCATATAGGAACATTTAGATATGATAAAGAAAATTTGATACTCTATTGTAATTTTCTCTCCAAATGTGATGGAAAGTGTGCACTAAATGTTGACAATTTCATGTTTAATGTAGTATAAGCCACATGCAAATTTACAGTCATGTATACAAGAGCAAGAAAGATATGCCCAATATCCAACACCATAGAGAAAGACATGTTCACCAATTCAATAGTTTCTTATGCCCAATATCCAACACCATAGAGCAATACATGTTCACCAATTCCACAGTTGCTTCCAAATCTCTCTCAGTGGTAGATTTGTTTTCTCAGTAAACTTGTTTTTACTACTCTTGAACTGATGAAAGCCATCATTGTTTCATATAGGAGCATTTAGTTCTGATAAGAAAATTGTGATACTATGTATTATCCCTTTTTAGTTTTTTAATGATTCAATTAAGATTAACATTTGTATGTTGTCATGAGGAGATTTTTTATTTTTCATGTCAATTACCTTTTATAACTCTAGGAGGTTCTTAATATTGCCTTTGTTTTTAATAAACGTAACTCAATTATATATTTAAAAATATGATAGGTAAGAGAATTTTAGGATTATAATTTTTTTTTCCAAGTTGACAATGTAAATGTTTATTTAGCTAATGTTGGCTCCCATGTTTAATACCTCCCCATGGGGTTTGAAGATAATAGGTAATGGAAATTCAACGACATATAAAAGAAATAATTTATACATCAAAAAATCAATTCTTTGGCATTCAATTATTTATTAATAAAGTTGTTTTAATTAGTACGGAGTACAACAATTTTGTAATCAAATAATAGGAGAAAACATATTCACAATATAATTTATTTGAATAAATAGATGTGTGTAAAATAGTTTAATAAGAAACTAGGTTTGTAATTATAAAATATAAAACTATAACTTAAAATTTTGAAATTGCTTTGTATTTTTGTATTTCTTATGTAAATAGAGAGATAATAAACCAAGTTTGGAGTTAAGAAAATAAACTATAACATAAACAACAATATCTCCTTCCATAAATGTCTCCATATTAAAATGACATTCACTTTCTTGTATACCAAGTCTATTGTTATTCATATACAATATAAAATTTCTGACAAGCATGAAATTAGCAGTTGAATGTGTAGACAAACTTGGAGTAAACTCTATTTGTGTTAATAAAAACTCTCTTTATTTACATATATGCTAGATATATTGTACCTGAATGTATTTAAAATATCTTATGTGATTTACATGCTCATTTCATCATTCAAAATATCTTATTTGAGTTACATGCTCATTTCATGCTTGTTTAAGAGGATTATTAATCACCAAAGGATTTTCACCCGAGATTTCCTATTTCAATATCTATAACAAATTGTTTATATATGTGAACATATTATGATGCTTTATATATATGTTTTCACCCACAATTTCCTATTTTGATATCTATAGAAATTTTTTCTCGTTGATAACTCTTATCATAAATTTCTTTGAAACCTCCATGACCTGCGTCCATGGAAGAAAAAATTGCCTTCCATTCCTTCACAATGGCTCCTTCTGTGCAACAACTTATTTCTTCTAGGCTACTTTTTCCTATGCTATTACTTTACAACGTTTCTTTTGCTACATGTGGTGCAATTACTAGGTACTCCTACAAAAATATGTATATATGCCTAATTAAGCTCATGTTAATCACTTATATGTGTTTTATATAAGTTTATCATGGGGACAAAGCAAAACAACATTATCATTACAATTTATTTGTATTTATCATATTGACCATGCATCACATATGCCATTTTAGTGTTTATTAATATGATTTCTTTCACAAAAGATTATTTTATTTGTCTAATTAATCTTTGAACATGCATAATTAAGTTATTTCTTAATTTTGTAATAATGTTATCATATGTATACACATTCATACTCTACCCATGTAAACATTTATATCTCTTTTTTAATGCATGTCTACTTTATTATTTTCCCTAGTCACCTATAACTATTAAGGACTAGGAGAAATTGTTACGCCATAAGATGTTTCTATTTGAAAACAAGTCCCTAAATTGCCACTGTGTATCTATTTAGAGCGTAAGATCTCATTTTATATGATTAAAAATTCTTATTGCATTGAATTGAATTAGTTACAACTAACTTTTTCTGTTACAAAAAAAAGATAAACCCCGCATCTGGAAAGCTCGAGGAATTTCTTTATCCTCAAAAGCTACCGGAATTTTTTTATGAAACAACCACGGAGATTATTGGTGTTAAGCTATGTCACTCTACAATAGGTTACTACTCCTTCATCTTCCTCTCTTTCCTACGCTAGGAGATAGTCTCTTTTTGCCTCTCTGGTGGGTTGGCTTTCTTGGCTAGTTATTAGCTGGTTTGATGGGAAAGAGGGCTACATACTGAGGTATGCCACTGTGTTTGTTTTTATTCTTTCGTGGCCAGTTGTGCCCCTATGCAACAGGTTACGATTCCTTCACCTTCCTCTCTTGCTTATGCTATGCCTATCCTACGGGACACTCTCTTCCTACCTCTTTGGCGAGCTGGCTAGTTTGGTGGGAAAGGGGGCCGCATACCCAGGTATGCCACTCTGTCTTTTTTTATTCTTTACCATCAGTAAATTATTTAATATTTCAATTATTCTTGAATGTTTACCACCAGTAATCCATTTAGTATTTTAGTTTTATTTTGACTTTTTAAACTTAATTCCTTATGTAATGTGACCTTTGTACACATCAAAACAACCTTGTTTACCATTAATCCCTCCTGCTTTCTTTTATCTTGGTTTTCTTTTTGGTTTGGACAACATAAAAATCTAGTTGCAAGATGTATGTAAATAAGTAATTAAGGATCCAGTTATAATACAACTGGAATAAATCAATGAGGCAAAGGCAACTTACAAAGCACATTTGGCCAGCCTATTGTTATGATCAAATCCGTCAATAAAATAAATTATGATGAAATTAAACCCTGAAGTTCTTCCAATTTATTAACTTCAATGAAAACTCCTTATTCCTAAGCAATGCATTTCAACATTGACAAAAATTGTCCTCGAATCTTCACACATATTTAATCTTGTGCATAATTCCACGAATTTTGTTCAACGGATTTAAAAAAAATTACGATATAATGGTTTTTATTTTTCTGCTAGTATGAACTCGGAGGGACTCATCTTTGAATATATTCAAAAATATTTTCGATCAAAAAATTCCTAAATATATTTCTTAAAAAGAAAACAAGAAGAGCTGGAATATAAGTATTGTGAAATTCTCCACAAACGGAAATTTGCATAAGATCAAATAACCACCTGCTAAATCATTGGAACGTGATGATCGTCTCGTCCTACATCACAATTAAATGATCTGATTTGATGAAATTGTTGACATTTCATGTAATTAATATCAAACATTAGAGAAGATAAATCACTAGAATGCAATTACCTTCTCATCCTTCAACACAAATAAATGATTTGATTTGATGAAATGGTTGAAATTTCCTATAATTAATATCAGACATCACAAAATATAGCCATATGTAGAGATAATCAACCCTCCTAGTGGTTTGCAGAATTCGAAGCACAGTTGCCCCACTAGGGAAGCACTCTGTCTTTTGAGATACCTACCTCTACTACATTCCACTACATGGAATTGATGGATTCGTGATTTTTTTTTCTTTTTTTCTTTACAAAATCAATTATTTATTTTCTTTCTACAAGTCTAGGTCTCCTCTCTCTCCTATTTTATTTTTCTTTTAGACCTTAGTTGGCCCCATCTCGGCCCCATCCTTCTGCATATTCCATGACTTCTGTCGGTACACTGGCCACTGGCAAATCAACTTCTTTAGCCACCGGCCGCTACTGGTTACTTTTGCACGTCAAGTGATGACGTCAAGTATGGCAGTGAAGGTGATAGGTTTTCATTGCATCTGTTGGAAATATCCTATTTTATTTAGGAATTCTAAAAAAAAAATTATTTATTATATATATATATATATATATATATATCTATCTTATATTTAGATTACGCCTTTATTTTTTTGGGAATAGATTTGAACATATAGTTAACATATTTGTGTTTGGAAACAATAGAGTTCGTGTTTGGGTAAAAATAGTGCTGTGCTTAGCCATATTTGTAGGGGAAATTTAATTTTTCCATAATAGGAGTTGTGTGGGTTGTAAAACATTGTTTTATATGTTTTGTTTTATTTTAAATTGATTTAAATATTTAAAAAATTAATTAGCATTTATATGTATTAGCAATTTACATAGTTTAGATTGTGAAATAGCTAGAAATTGCACTACATCTAGAAAAAGAAACGCCGTAAGGCAATAGCATAGGAAAGAGTAGCCCAGAAGAAAGAAGTTGTTGCAAATAAGGAACCATTATCAAGGAATGGAAGGCAATTTTTGCTTCCATGGAAGCAGGTCGTGGAGGTTTCAAAGAAATTGATGATAAGAGTTATCAAACAGAAAAATTTTCTATAGATATTGAAATAGGAAATTGTGGGTGAAAACATATATATAAACCAATGTAATATGTTCACAGATATAAAAATTTTGTTATAGATATTGAAATAGGAAATTCCAAGTGAAAATCCTTTGGTGATTGATAATCCTCTGAAACAAGCATGAAATGAGCATGTAACTCAAATAAGATATTTGAAATACATTCAAGTACAATCTATCTAGCATATATGTAAATAAAGAGAGTTTTTATTAACACAAATAGAGATTACTCCAAGTTCGTCCACATATTCGAGCGCTAATTTCATGCTTGTCAGAAATTTTATATTGTATATGTGATGCAGGAGCATTAGCTCGAAAAAATACCTTGTATTTTTATTAAACCTAGGGGTCTCATGTTTTTGAGAATTTATTAATTTCATGTAAATATTAATATTATTTTGAGTGATTAATTATATTTTTAATTAATTATTTGTGAGAATTTGTAAATGTTTCCAAACAACTGGAAAACATGAGAGAAATTAGATGAGAGATATCTAAGAGATAATTAGGAAGCCTAAGATAGATTTAGTTGCAAGGTTTTAGGGATAGAGATATAAACTTTAAGGGTGTTGAGATATTTGGGGATTTGTTGAGATATTAAAGGGATTGAACTCAAATTAGATCATTTTGAACTTGTATAAATTGATATGCCTCAAAGACAAAAAGAGAGCAAGTAGAATAGAATAGAGAGGAGAGGTGAGGCTTGGACAGCCAAAGTTTATAAGCCTCCGGGCAATTGGAAGGCCATGAAAGTTGAATATCTGGCAAAGACAAGAGTTTGTAAGTATTTCATTTGTTAATATGGAAAGTGTGTTTTATAACTATACTGGTTGATTTAGAATTTGTATGTTTAAATTCTGTATTTGGGGTTTGGATGAGAATGCGCACACGAATTGGGAAATTAATGATTACTACAGCTTTAATGTCATTTTTCTGAATTAGAATAAGAAGGATTGAAATGAAGATTCAATTCAGGTTTATATTTGATAAATCGACTTAATTAAAATCGATGTCCTTTAGAATTAAAACAAACCCATTACATATGCAAGAATGAAGCACTAAAATAATTGAGATCGTGGAAGCTAATCCACGACAAAAAATTTCAGAAGGCGTGCTCTGTAAAGTCGACTCTGTTTGTAATAATGAAATTGATTTGAATTGCATAGTCTGTGTTATTAAATGAAATCGTGGGTTGAACAAGACAGAGAATCCAAAATAAAGTGCGTGGAATTTCTTTCCATTTGAATTCTGGCTTGGAATCGAATTCCCAAAAGTGAGTTGTGTTGTCTGTTGTGGGTTCAATAAACATTTTAGAAGCATATGACGAGAAAATCGATTTCAGTTAAAATTGATTCATGCAAGAACTGAACTAAATCTATATTTTAGGGAAGGCTTTATTAGGGAAAGGATCGATCATCCTTACGGAGGAACTAGATCGAATATCAAGTAAATTGATATTTTCATATCGACTTTCGACTGAAAGTTGATTTCACTGTTGCATAGAGTATTGGTTGAATTGCAGATTATATACAGCAGTGAAGAGCTGTATTCCCAATGTGAAAAGGCGTATGAGAAATCGTGCGAGGGAATTGTGCACATTAACATGAGAATCCACTAACCGATCGACACATACCGGGATGAACGCATAGTTTGGAAGCGTTAATGGAATGTTGTTCACATTAATTGGTGATGGTTCAGCCGCAGATTGGAGTGGTTTGGTACGTTGTGTCAATTCAGACATAAATGGTGTGCATTGACTCTTTATATAAGTCATAGAAACGGTGGAGCGGTATTAATACAATAGTAGATTTCAGTATTGGTGAATCGATTGATGGTATAGATACCATAACGAAGGTTTAAAATCGATCTGAGAGTTAAATGAAACATGTGAATGGTTCTAGAGTCTTGTTGATACTGTACAATCAGTGAATGGAGCAGAAACGATTTGAAGTGTGGAAAAGTTTAAGATCGAACACTGGCACTTATGACTGTGTATAGAAATTGAAATTCCACAGCAATTCCAGTGGTGTGTATTGAGAGCACTGTGAATCATCTGATAATGAATTTCCTTTGCAGAAGTAAAAATAGATGCAGTGTTCAAGGTTTTAAGAGTAGCATCCTGAAGTAAACAAACGTTGAGGTCCTTCGTTTACTGGTTGGACGAGAGGTAAGTTAGTTTTCCTGGCCAGATTATTGTTATTTGAATTCTGGTTGAATATAAAATGGAGCGCTAGCATTAAAACAAGCAAGTTCGAGTCTTATTTATATTGTGATGTATAACACTGATATTCAGTGGTATTAATTTCCCAATGGGCGCATTTCTTTTATTGAACCTGGATTTTAAATTCCGGTATAAAAAGCCATTGGTGAGTGTGTTGGTTTTGCTCACAAATATCAAACTTAGAAGTTTTAAAGGGCGCATGTGTATTAGAGTTGGAACCTTGAATTTTAACCCAAATACATATGGTAAAAAGAGAATGGCCATCCTATTAATTTGAAGAGAAACATTTATGTAAATGAATGTTAGTAAAGAGTCATATAGTGAGAGTATGATTTGGGTTCTAATGCCATTGAGGTGTGGGTCTAAATGCATGGTAAATTGATTATGGAGTGTATGGTTTCATATCATTTAGAAGAAGTTTCCATTCATGAGGAACCTTTGTGTAGAAGATCAGTGGGTTATGGTTTTGAACCATATGTTTTATTTATCTTCGCAAATGATAATGGTAGATGAAATTATACCCGGTCTTCATTCGGTGGACCAAACACCCTAGAGAATGCATTTGGATATGCATAGATACGAGAAGATAGAAAATATTCTTGGAGTGCGGGGTATTTTGTTGCATCATTTTTAGTATGTCGAGCTAGGCGCTCTATGTGAAGGTTTAAGTTTTCCATTAGATTTATTTAATTACATCGATGAATGAATATCTAATTTGAAGCAAATAGAATTACTGACACGGAACATAAATAATGATTGAAGAAGTGAAGTAGAGATCATTAAGATCTTGAAAGGTGAAGTTCTGGATTGATATTTAACTACCTGGTTTGAAGGCATTTTACTTGAGAATTTGGTTGCAGGCATATTGAGAAGTCTCAGTGGGAAGAAGCAGATCACAGCTGGAGAGCAGTGATGAAGGAGTCTAGCAAGGGATTCTAAGAGATATTGGCAGAACCTGAAGATTCAACAGAGGTTGAATAAAGTTGCATATGAGAGAAGCCTAAAGGAGAAGTGGAGAAATGCTCAAAAGGTTCCAGCAGAGGACCAGTGATTACCAAAAGACCAAATCTGGAGAAAGGGATTGGTGAGGTAAGTGGCAGCAGCAGAGTTTACTGTTGCAGAGGCTTGATGCAACTCAAGAGTGAGAAACTCATGGTGAAGGAAATGACTACTGAAAGTCATAAAGGAGAAAGCAGAGGTTCAGAGAGAAGCCAAAGTAGAAAGAGGGAGAAAGATGCCAAGGCAAATGGCATAAGACAGCAGTTGACTGATGAAGAGTATGAGAAAGAGAAAGCTGAGATAACAGTCCATCTCGAGTTATTGATGGATTTTTTACAGGAAAATGTGAGAGACCAGAGACATGTTTGGATCATGAGGAAGACAGTGAAGTGGCAGAGGCTACAACAGAAAAGAGATCGATAGATAAACATGCAGTTAACGGAAGAGCTGAGGGAGCTCGAGTAGATGATGAGTATACAGTTGAGACGTGAAGAACTCAGAGCAGCTGAGTTGAAATTGGAGGTTTCCATTAATGAAATAGAGGAGGAGATCATTGATGATTTCTTGAGTTACTGGGAAGATCCAGATCAACTGGATAATGTGAACTCTTGTATTTTTGTAGCTGACAATTTTGATGTGATTATAGGTTTTACTGAGGAGGATGTGCAATCTTGTGAAGCTGTCGCAAGTGTGGAAAAGAGTCTTTCAGGAGATAAGTACTTTGAAGAAGAAAAGATTCTTTTGCTGTTACAATACAAGAGGAAGTTCTTGTGAATGAAGAAGAGGATCAGCTTGAAGAGCTGATATATGAACCAGTAGTTGAGACTGTTAAACTTTGTGATTTTCAAACTGAAGATTTGTGTATGAATGCAGGGACTGTAAGTGATGATGATATGCTTCAGCAATGCCACAGAGAAATTGCATTGTTGGAATACTTGTTGGTGAATTCAGAGTATGACAGGGAGATTGCAACAGAAGAAAGAGTTCAGTCCAGTGAACGAGAGCATAAAGACATCATGGAGACAGATGGCGTGAGAGAAAGATTGGTCATGAGTCTTGAGAATTCTTCAGAGAATTATTTGGGAAGAGAGAATCAACATACTAATGTGCTGATGGAGATGGAAAATTCGGAGCAGCATACTGAGGTGCTGGCAAAGGGGAAGAAGGCACTGAGGCCTTATGATTTTTGTTTTAACAAGTGTTTTGTGAATGCAGGTATTGTTGTAGGTGCTAAAGAACATTTGACTCAGTTGAGCAGTCAAATGAAGAAGAAAGACGAGAATTCTGTGGAAACATCTAATCCATGGAATGAAGAAGTTATGTTGTTGGAGATGATGCTGAATGATCAAAATTCAGTGCAGGAAGAATCTCAATTTCAGAATTGGGAATTGCAGATACAGAGAGATGAAGATAGAAAAAAGGAGTACACAATGTACAAGTCCAGTAAGTTGCTGATAGGAGAAAGCAGAGAAGAAGTTTTCCGTTGTAGAAGACAAGAGGCCATGGATGATTGGGTGGCAGCCAGAAGTCAGCAAGTGGCAGTAAGAAATGAGAAGGTAAGAATGGAAACAAGCATAGAAGTAAAAACTGAGCAAGCCGTCTTAGCTCAGCAGGCAGCAAGAAATCAGCAGTTTGAAGATTTATTGGACTGAGAAATTGCATTAATCAGAAGAATCATGATGAAAGTATCTCATAAAAATATATCAGCAAGGAAGAGAAGCAGCAACAGAAAAATGAAGACGGAGACAGATTGTGAAAGTGCAGCTAGTGGAGCGAGACAACATAAGATATGGAGGCCTGGAGAAAAGCAGAAAACGTCAGCATATATAGATGATAAGTTGTAGAACAAAATGTGGGATCCAGGCGGAAAAAGATTTGAAACGCATGATCAAGAGATCATGATCATTTTCTACCTTGGGAGTCTGATGCAGGAGCATTAGCTCGGAAAAATACCTTGTAATTTTTATTAAACCTAGGGGTCTCATGTTTTTGAGAATTTATTAATTTCATGTAAATATTAATATTATTTTTCAGTGATTAATTATGTTTTTAATTAATTATTTGTGAGAATTTGTAAATGTTTCCAAACAACTGGAAAACATGAGAGAAATTAGATGAGAGATATCTAAGAGATAATTAGGAAGCCTAAGATAGATTTAGTTGCAAGGTTTTAGGGATAAAGATCTAGACTTTAGGGGTGTTGAGATATTTGGGGATTTGTTAAGTGATTAAAGGGATGAGAACCAAAATTGGTTCAATTAAATTTGTATAAATTAATAGACCTCAAAGGCAAATAGATCGGGTAGAATAGAAAAGGAGAGGAGGTGGGCTTGGATAGCCAGAAAGTTATAAGCCTCAAAGTGGAAGGCCATGAATTTTGAATATCTGGTCAAAGACAAGAGTTTGTAAGTATTTCATTTGTTAATATGGAGAGTGTGTTTCAGAACTATATTGGTTGATTTAGAATTTGTATGTTTAAATTCTGTATTCGGGGTTTGGATGAGAATGCACACACGAATTGGGAAATTGATGATTACTACAGCTTTAATGTCGATTCTCTGAATTAGCATAAGAAGGATTGAAATGAGGATTCAATTCAGGTTTATATTTGATGAATCGACTAAATTGAAATCAATGTCCTTTATGAGTGAAAAAACCCATTACATATGCAGAGATAGAAGCACTAAAGTAGCGGGAATCGTGGAAAACACAATCACTGACGAGAAAGTTTCGAACGTATACATCATCGACTCTATTTGTAATAATGAAATTGATTTGAGTTGCATAGTCTGTGTTATTTAATTGAATGAAATCGTGGGCTGAACAAGGTAGAGAATCCAAAATAAAGTGTGTGGAATTTCTTTTAATTTGAATTTTGGCTTGGAATCGAATTTCAAAAATTGAGTCGTGATGTGTGCTGACGGGTTCAATTAACATTTTTAGAAGCATATGAGGAGAAAATCGATTTCAGTTAAAATCGATTCATGCCTCAACTGAACTAAATATGTATTTGTTGAAGGAAATGCAGGGAAAAGGGATCAATCATCCTTACGGAGGACTGGATCGAATATCAAGTAAATTGATATTTTCATATCGGCTTTGAAGAAGTCGATTTCACTATTGCATAGCGTATTGATTGAATTGTAGATTATATACAGCAGTGAAGAGCTGTATTCCGAATGTGAAAAGGCGTATGAGAAAGCGTGCGAGGTAATTGTGCACATTAACATGAGAATCCACTAACCGATCGACACATAGCGAGATGAACGCATAGTTCGGAAGTGTTAATGGAATGTTTTTTACCTTAATCGGTGATGGTTCAACTGCAGATTGGAGTGGTTTGGTACGTTGTGTCAATTCAGACATAAATGGTGTGTATTGACTCTTTATATAAGTCATAGAAATGGTGGAGCGGTATTAATACAATAGCAGATTTTAGTATTGGTGAATCGATCGATGGTATAGATACCATAGTGAAGTTTTAAAATCGATCTGAGAGTTAAATGAAACACGTGAATGGTTCTGGAGTCTTTTTGATATTGTACAATCAGTGAATGGAGCAGAAACGATTTGCAGCGCTGAAAAGTTTAAGATCGAATGCTGGGCACTTATGACTGTGTATAGAAATTGCAATTCCACAGCAATTGCAGAGGTGTGTATTGAGGGGGATGTGAATCATCTGATAATGAATTGCCTTTGCAGAAGTAAAAATCGATGCAGTGTTTAGGGTTTTAAGAGTGGCATACTGAAGTGAACAAACGTTGAGGTCCTGCGTTTACTGGTTAGATGAGAGGTAAGTTAGTATGCCTGGACAGATTGTTGTTATTTGAATTCTGGTTTAATATAAAGTGGAGTGCTGGCATTAAAACAAGCAAGTTCGAGTCTTATTTGTATTGTGATGTATAACACTGATATGCAGTGGTATTACTTTGCCAATGGGTGCATTTCTTTTATTGAACCTGGATTTTAAATTCCGGTATAAAAAGCCATGGGTAAGTGCGTTGGTTTTACTTGCAAATATCAAACTTAGAAGTTTTAAAGGGCGCATGTGTATTAGAGTTGGAACCTTGAATTTTAACCCAAGTCCATATGCGGAAAAGAGAGTGGGCATCATATTAGGTTGAAGAGAAACCATTGCACAAGAGAATGTTTTTAAAGAGTCATGATTGAGAGTATGTTTTAGTTTCTAATGCCATTGAGGTGTGAGTCTAAATGCATGGAAAGTTTGATTGTGGAGTGTATGGTTTCGTATCATTGTTTGAAGAAGTTTCCATTCATGAGGGAACCTTTCTGTGAAGATTGTTGGGTTATGGTTTTGAACCATATGTTTGTTAGCTTCCGCAAATGATAATAATTGTGAAACTGCCAGACATTGAAGTCTTATTTGGGAAAAAATTCGGAGATGCATTTGTATATGCATAGATACAGAAAGATTCTGGGAGTGTAGGGTCGACCTGCATCATTTTTGGTATTAGAGCTAGAATAGCTCTGTGTGAAGGTTTAAGTTTTTAAATTGAATTGAGTTAATTGCATGCGATGAATGAATATCTGATTTTGAAGCTAATGAAGATTGTAGCACAGATATGCAAGTGCAGTTGAAGAAGTGAAGTCGAGATCAACAGGATCTTTAAAGGTGAGTTTGCAGTTGATATTTAGCTCTGGTTTGAAAACTATTTGCAGAATTTGGTTGTAGGCATAGTGATTCTAGAGAGAGTGGCAGAACCTGAAGATTCAACAGAGGTTGAATAAAGTTGCAGATGAGTGAAGCCTGAAGGAGTAGTGGAGAAATGCTCAAAGGGTTCTAGCAAAGGACCGCTGATTACCAAAAGACCAGATCCAAATAAAGGGATTAGTGAGGTAAGTGGCAGCAGAAGAGTTTACTATTGCAGAGGCTTAGTGCAACTCATGAGTGTGAAACTCATGGTGATGAAAATGACTACTGAAAGTCGTAAAGAAGAGAGCAGAGGTTCAGAAAGAGGCCACAATAGAATGAGGGAGAAAGATGCCAAGGCAAATGGCATATTGAAGTAGTGGACAGATGAAGAGTATGAAAAAGAGAAAGCTGAGATCGCGGTTAATCTCGAGTTATTGATGGAGTTGTTACAGGAAAGTGTGAAAGACCAGAGACATGGTTCGATCATGAGAAAGACAGTGAAGTGGCAGAGGCTACAACAGAAAATAGATCGATAGATAAACATGCAGTTAACAGAGGAACTGAAGAAGCTCAAGCAGTTGATGAGTATACAGTTGAGACGTGAAGAACTCAGAGCAGCTGAGTTGAAAGTGGAGGTTTCCATTGATGAAACAGAGGAGGAGATCATTGATGATTTCTTGAGTTAGTGGGCTGATCCAGATCAGCTGGATGATGTAAAATCTTGTGTTTTTGTAGCTGACAATTGCGATGTGATTACAGGTTTTACTGAGGAGGATGCACAATCTTGTGAAGCTGTCACAAGTGTGGAAAAGAATATTTCAAGAGATAAATACTTTGAAGAAGAAAATAGTGATGTGTTTGTAATGGAAGCTGTTATAGTACAAGAGGAAGTTCTTGTGGATGCAGAAGAAGTGAATCAATCTAAAGCACTGATAAGTGAAGCTATAGTTGAGACTGTTGAAACTTGTAGTTTTCAAACTGAAGATTTGTGTATGAATGCAGGGACTGTAAGTGATAGTGAAATGCTTCAGCAATGCTATAGAGAAATTTCATTGTTTGAATACTTGTTGGAGAATTCAGAGTATGACAAAGAGATTGCAGCAGAAGGCAGAGTTCAGTACAGTGAACAAGAGAAGAAAGACATCATGGAAACATATGGTGTGAGATAAAGACTGGTTATGAGTCTTGCAAATTCTTCAGAAAATTCTTTGGAAGGTTTTGATCAGCATACTGATGTGCTGATTGAGATGGAAAATTCAGGACAACATACTGAGGTGCTGGCAAAGGAGGACAAGGCACTGATTCCTTATGATTTTTGTTTTAACAAGTGTTTTGTAAATGCAGGTGCTATTGCAGGCACTGAAGAAAATTTGACTCAGTTAAGTAGTCGAATGAAGGAAGACGAGAATTCTGTTGAAATTTATAATCCATGGAATGAAGAAGTTATGTTGTTCGAGATGATGCTGAATAGTCAAGATTCAGTGCATGAAGAATCTCAATTTCAGAATTGGGAATTGCAAATACAAGAGGATGAAGACATCAGAAAGAAGTACACAATGTACCAGTCCAGTAAGTTGCTGATGGGAGGAGGCAGTCGAGAAATTTTACGTTGTAGAAAACAAAAGGGCATGGATGATTCGGTGGCAGCAAGAAGTCAGCAAGTGACGGTAAAAATTGAACAAGTAGGAACTGAGCAAGTCATCTTAGCTCAGCAGGCAGGAAGAAATAAACAGTTTGAAGATTTATTGGACCGAGAAATTGAACTAATCAGAAGAATCATGATGAAATTATCTGAGAGGAAATATCAGCAAGGAAGAGAAGCAGCAAAAAATGAAGACAAAGATAGATTGTGAAAGTACAGAGAGTGAAGCAAGACAACATAAGATATGGAGACCTGGAGAAAAGCAGCAAACAACAGATATTAACTTGCAGAACAAAGTGTGGGATCCAGGCGAACGAAGATTTAAAATGCATGATCAGGAGATCAGGATCATTTTCAACCTTGGGAGTCTGATGCGGGAGCATTAGCTCTAAAAATACCTTGTATTTTTATTAAACCTAGGGGTCTCATGTTTTTTAGAATTTATTAATTTCATGTAAATATTAATATTGTTTTGAGTGATTAATTATATTTTTAATTAATTATTTGTGAGAATTTGTAAATGTTTCCAAACAACTGGAAAACATGAGAGAAATTAGATGAGAGATATCTAAGAGATAATTAGGAAGCCTGAGATAGATTTAGTTGCAAGGTTTTAGGGGTAAAGATCTATCTTTTAGGGGTGTTGAGATATTTGGGGATTTTGTTGAGTGATTAAGGGGATTTGAACCTTAATTGGTTCAATTAAATTTGTATAAATTGTTATGCCTCAAAGGCAAAATAGATCAGGTAGAATAGAATAGAGAGGAGAGGTGAGGCTTGGACAGCCAAAGTTTATAAGCCTCTAGGAAATTGGAAGGCCATAATGTTGAATATCAGGCAAAGACAAGAGTTTGTAAGTATTTCAATTGTTAATATGGAAAGTGTGTTTCATAACTATACTGGTTGATTTAGAAATTGTATGTTTAAATTTTGTATTCGAGGTTTGGATGAGAATGCACACACGAATTGGGAAATTGATGATTACTACAGCTTTAATGTTGATTTTCTGAATTAGCGTAAGAAGGATTGAAATGAGGATTAAATTCAGGTTTATATTTAACGAATCGACTTAATTGAAATCGATGTCCTTTAGAATTGAAACAAACCCATTACATATGCAAGAATGAAGCACTAAAGTAACTGAGATCGTGGAAGCTAATCCACACAGAAAGGTTTCAAAAGCCGTGCTCTGTAAAATCGACTATGTTTTTAATAATGAAATTTATTTGAGTTGCATAGTCTGTGTTATTTAATTGAATGAAATTGTGGGCTGAACAAGTTAGAGAATCCAAAATAAAGTGCGTAGAATTTCTTTCAATTTGAATTCTGGCTTGGAATCGAATTTCCAAAAGTGAGCTGTGCTGTACGCTGACGGGTTCAATTAACATTTTTAGAAGCATATGAGGGGAAAATCGATTTCAGTTAAAATCGATTCATGCCTGAACTGAACTAAATCTGTATTTGTTGAAGGAAACACAGGGAAAAAGGATCGATCATCCTTACGAAGGACTGGATCGAATATCAAGTAAATTGATATTTTCATATCGGCTTTGAAGAAGTCGATTTCACTGTTGTATAGTGTATTGATTGAATTAGCTACAATTAGGTAATTAAAGATATGTATATAGTTTTTTTTAATAGAAGAAATTTGATAGTCACTAACAAAAAAAAATTGGATAGAGAATGTGTTAGTGTCAGTCTTTGCAGCCTTCCTCCAGTCATCAAACATGCTCTTACAAAGTGATTTTAAGATGTCAAGGTCAAATTTTGTCATTTCAATGAGTCTTCAAGCAAAATTTGGTCACTAGGCATTAGGTTTAGGGTTCGCTTTTACTCCTTTCAAAGTTGTCCAAATGTCGGTCCATGTCACCATTTAGCTGATTGTACCATCATTCAGAGGGTTTTCATCATCATTTCAAGTTACATTGGGTCATTTTACAGCTTGTTCATGCTTTAGTTGTGCCTAGGTAAGGTCCATTTCCCTCTCCTAGGGTTTTGGAGGTAATTTCTCTTGGATGGTCAAATCATCAGCCAAACTTGTATTCTGATATTCATACATGTTCCCCTATCCTTAATATACCTTATTAAATACTTCCCATCACTGAGATCCCCCAAATTCCTCATTTTTGCACAAACCCTAGTTTCTTGCTATAACTTGGCAATTTTCTAGGCTAGGCCTGTGTTTTTCCCTTTTGGACCCCTTCCCCTCACTCAATCTCTAAAATTCCACTTTCCCCTACTTCCTAACATCCCTCCCTACTTCCAAAAAATTTCTAAAGAATTTAGAAGCCCCTTATCCCCTTCATTTCGCTTCATTTTGACAAATCCCTTGTTCCACACATCGAGATAGGTTTCACTCAAATGATGTTTCTAAGCAATAAAAGATGAATTTTGGAAAACTGAGAGAGGTCTTTGTCCACCATAGGCTAAGTAAGAAAACCCTCCTTCAATTTTTACACAGGTGTCATGGTCCTAGAGAAATTTTAAAAATACCGTTGCCTCAGGAGAATTGAATGCACCTCTGTAGTGACCTTGGGAAAATCAAGAATTATCCTAGCTTGGTTGGCCAAATGACTTCCTTGATAAGTCAAATAATAACTAGACAAAAATATATTTCCAATGTGCTATCATGAGCTCAATTTGGATTTGAGGAAGACCTTCACAAGTTGTCTGCAATAGCACTCTGCCTTGAGGCAGCCTCATTCTACTAATTTTGACCAGTCTTGGGAGATTTGATTTTTGACAGGGTAAATGAACTTGAAATTGAAAAATTCCACTCGGGTTGGAAAGTATACAGGAAGGTATTTCCAACAAGCTATCATATGCTCAATTTAGACTTCATAAAGTGCCTCAAAATCACCTCCAAAGTGGCGCGACACATTGAGTTTTCTGGCGTGGTGCATAGAGAAATTTGGCCCCATTTTCACTCTTCAGCTCAGAAATTCGCCCAGTTTTGACTAGTTTTACATTTTGATGTAACTATTGATCTATATTGATGTAATTTGATGAATATGATGTAATTTTGGCTCATATTTACTTGTTCTAGAGGATTCATTCACTAAAAAGTGAAAATTAAATGAATGAATCAGTTTCCTACCATATAGAGGCAAGTTGTTTGATTGCCTAGATTTTAGTTCCTAGTTTAGAATTGGTTGAAACAGCTCCTAGAAGGATGAGCTAGACCCCTAGAGACATGGGAAGGGGTTAGGCTTGACTATATTATGTATTTTCTAAGTCATTTTCATGGTTGGACTCTTGGGAATAGTTTGGGACCTCATTGTATATTGATTTCAGATTTTTGGCAAAGGAAAGACCAGAGTTTTGCAGCACTTGTTGGGATCCTTGTGGCTCTGAGTTTTGATGATGATTTTCTCCATGTATCTGTAAGTTTCATTAATTTTTTATGTTTCCATTTCCCTTCCCTTTTCTTCTGAAATTAAACAAACGAGTAACTAAGGTAGAATTCATTAGTTTGATGGTGCTCTGCCTTAAACTTTTGTTTAGTTTTATATGTTTTCGTTAGTTTGAAGAGGATCCTCGCACCCTCTTGCCCTCTTCAGCTCCTCAAAAATCTTTTCCATCCATTCATTGAATCTAAGACATCAAAGCCATTGCCTTCCCTGCCCCAACTTGAACTCTGCAAGAATTTGGCCTCATCCCCAAGCCCAAAAATTTCCTTTCCCTTTTTCCAACAAAAACCCTAAAAATCAAAATCAAACTCCTTGATTCATATACCTAGCCTAAAATTAGCACTCATTTCAGTCATCTCAAGCCCTATTGATACATTTTCCCTAAGAATGACCCAGAGAGATCCCTCTCCTGTTGTGGTAGGGCTAGCTGCCAGACTGAACGTGGTTTGCTGTTACCCTGAATCCCTCCTTCCTTCAGCCTAAGGTGGATTTGGGCAATAACATAGTGGCGACCATACTGGGGGGAAAATGGTTTGCTTGTTAGTGTTATTTGTTTTATAAGCTATAGACGGAGTCTAAAGTTATGCTAGGTAGCCTTCGAAACGCTCTTGCTTTGCATTAGCGAAAGTAGATAAACGTTGCTTCAGTCAATCTCCGGTCTAGCTTGTAAATGTGGCACTTGACTTGTGGATTGTCTTGCCCCAGTGCATGTATCAAGTTCAGATCTAAATGGTTGATGGTGGACAACGATCAGACATAAGAAGGTTGAAATCATTCACCTGGTGACTCCAACTCAATGTATAGACTCCACTGGAGGACTAACTCTTTCTCTGAGAAAATGGAAGGATCTTACACTAAGTTTAGGTACCGAAAGTGGAATGGTATTCAGGATCTAGTCTGATTTCTTGTAAATTACTTCTTTGCTGTTTTTGAAGCTATCTTGAAGGTCTTTCAAAAATTTTTGTATGACAAAGGTGATCAAAATCTTCACTCGACCCATTCAAAAAGTGTAAATATTGAGTTTCCCTTTGATCCTGGCCTCCTTACTTTTCCCACATCTTATGATGACTCTCTTCAGAGTGATGAGCCAGAAAACCAAACTAATCCCGTAGCTCTTGTATATACTCCTACACCATTTTTAGTCCTAGATAGGTATAAACCTCTTGTTTTACCTTATGTTCTTCATGCTTTCCCTAAGAATCATGACCTATATCTACCAAGATTTGATGGTGAACGAGACAACATCACTGCTGAGAGACATGTTCTGAATTTTGAGTCTTTTCTAGATATTTCTGAAGTTGATGACGAAGATGTTAGTATTAGTCTTTTTTCTCTTTATTTTCAAGGCCAAGTGAAGAGTTGGTTCAAAACCTTGTCTGATGCGAGCATCTCAGATTTCCAGCAGTTCGTCGAAGTTTTCCTTGATAGGTGGGTGATCGGACAGAATCCTTTCCTTATTATAGAAGAGTATAACCAACTGAAAAGACTGCCAGGGGAGATAGTACAACAATTTTCTTCCAGATTTAACCAAGTATATTTTTCGATGCCAGCTGATATAAGACCTTCTCCTAGATCTGCTCTCTTGCACTACCTGGGTGCCTTTGGTCCGGAAATGGAGAGAAAGGAATATTGCAACACTTGTAGAGATACAGAACACTGCAGTAAATGTAGAGGCTCATTTGTTGATCCGAAGGGCAAGGTTGAAGGAAGAGGAGACAAAAAACATAGATCTAGAGAAATCAACATCTCTAGAGGTAAATCTTGACATGTTGGTAGGTGCAGTAGAAGAGATTATGCAAAATAACACCACAAGGAATGAGTATAATGTTCAAGCCCATGACTTGCTGATTGAAGAAGAACAAGTGGCTGATCCAAAACCTTTTGTTTCTTATTCCAGTTGTCATAGTGATTGCTTTATAGATCATCTTGAAGAAGAGAGAGCTGTTGATATGACATGTATGCTTGATGATGTGTTTTATACTGATGATTTTCCTCAGTTTGATCAGTATGATGATGATTATGTTCTCCAAGAAGAAGCTAATCTTGCAGAAAAATCAGCATCTAGTTTGTGCAAGGAGGAAGTTCACTTTCAGCAGCTCGAGTACAGTGATCAACTGATGCATATCATCTATGACAATGATGAGGAAAGTGCAGCAAATTTTGAAGTAAGTGAACTATCTTTGCCTTTTTGTTTTGATTCATTTCAGTTCATCAGAGACAACTTCCATACAATCAGAAATCAACTGCCAACAAGCCTTGATCTAGACCATCTTGAGCGCAATGAAAACCTTTTTCAAGACTTCTCATATTCAGATTTTCAGTCCCAAAATTCCATTGATTTTCAAGTTGCAGATGAAGCTATGGAAGCTGGCACATATGATCAAATGCTACAAGGTGAATCTGTACCATTCTGTTTTGAATCATTTCAGTTGTTGAAGGGTATATTGCATAGTAAATCTTCAAATGAGCAGCCTGTAGAAAATCAACAATCTCTCAGTTTTAATGTGGAGGATGAGACAGATAGCAAAATTCTTGAGCAAGTTGTTAATGAGAAATATTCCCCTGAAATGACTGATGAAATCATTTTAGACACAAAACTCTCCCTAGCATTAGAATTGTAGCCACCAAACGCAATGGAAGGTTAGATTATAGCTGAAGGCATGGAAGATGAAATACATGATTTGATGATCTAGGAAGATTCTATACCCTTTTGTTTCGAAGCATTTCATTTCATAAAGCAGAATCTTCATAATATCTCTCAAGAAAAAGATGAACAGCCAGTAGGATGTCAGGCAGTTTCAATGGATACATCACAGCGGTCTTCTCAAATTTTTGATGATCCTATTGCTCGTGTGTTGGATGATGTTTGCTGTAAAAGTTCCCCTCCATTAGCTAACCATGTGCCAGAAAAGAATGTTGATAATAATCTTATTCAAAAGTCGCATTCATTGTCTTGTTTAACATATTTTTCATTACAAAGCCTATATCAAGATTTTCAGTCATATGAGGAGATTGATAAAGGAGACTTTTGTTCTATTTGGAATCAGATCCAGAGTTTGGTTATTCACGAAATTCAGGATCCTTTTGACAGCATGGTGTAGTCACCAAAGAAATCCAGCATAGATGTGAGGAAAATCTTAATATCCAGCTCTGAAGATTGCTTGGACCAGAGTAGTAATGTATTGATGGGAATCAATAGTTATGTTTATGAAGATCCTTTTGTAGTATTCTTGAAGTCATCTAGTCAAATCATGCTTTGCAAGTTTATCAGCAGTCAACTTGATTCCGAGTTTCCGTGGGAGTTGCCTTTCGATTCTTCCCTTTTCCTGTGTATCAGAAAGCATTTGGGAAGAAATCAAATAGTAGCCAGGATGCTTACATGGTTGCATTGGCTATTCCATTTCACTTGATCAGGTGATGAATGAAATTGTTAGAGTAGGTTGTATTGAATAAGCTTCATTTTGAGCATCTTTTTCATTTTGTCGGTTGTGTTTAAGTATCGAGTCAATTTTTAGTTGAGTGAGAGTCAATTTGTGTCGTCAATTCATTATTTTTCAGTCATGCATTTCAGTTTGAGTTTTTGATTCCATTGCCCAATGGATGAAGGCACTGTTTGCTTTCCAAATATCTATAGTTCTTGGTACCTCTGAGGAGCTACCATCCCCATTGGAGCCAATGTTAGTGTCAGTCTTTGCAGCCTTCCTCCAGTGATCAAACATGCTCTTACAAAGTGATTTTAAGATGTCAAGGTCAAATTTTTCATTCCAATGAGTCTTCAAGAAAAATTTGGTCACTAGGCATTAGGTCTAGGGTTCACTTTTACTCCTTTCAAAGTTGTCCAAATGTCGGTACATGTCACCATTTAGCTGAGTGTACCATCATTCAGAGGGTTTTAATCATCATTTCAAGTTACATTGGGTCATTTTACAGCTTTTTCATGCTTCAATTGTGCCTAGGTAAGGTCCATTTCCCTCTCCTAGGGTTCTGGAGGTAATTTCTCTTGGATGGCCAAATCATCAGCCAAACTTGTATCCTGATGTTCATACACCTTCCCCTATCCTTAATATACCTTATTAAATACTTCCCATCACTGAGATCCCTCAAATTCCTCATTTTTGCACAAACCCTAGTTTCTTGCTACAACTTGGCAATTTTCTAGCCTAGGCCTGTGTTTTGCCCTTTTTGACCCCTTCCCCTCACTCAATCTCTGAAATTCCACTTTCCCCTACTTCCAAACATCCCTCCCTACTTCCCAAAATTTTCTCTATAATTTAGAAGCCCCTTATCCCCTTCATTTCGACAAATCCCTTGTTCCACACATCGGGATAGGTTTCACTCAAATGATTTTTCTGAGCAATAAAAGATGAATTTTGGAACACTGAGAGAGGTTTTTGTCCACAATAGGCCAAGTAAGAAAAACCTCCTTCACTTTTTACACAGGTCTCATGGTTTTAGAGAAATGTCAAAAATACCGTTGCCTTGGGAGAATTGAATGCACCTCTCAAGTGACCTTGGGAAAATCAAGATTTCTCGTAGCTTGGTTGGCCAAATGACTTCCTTGATAAGTCAAATGATAACTAGACAAAAATATCTTTCCAATGAGCTATCATGAGATCAATTTGGAGTTGAGGAAGACCTTCACAATTTTCCTGCAACAACACTCTACCTTGAGGCAGTCTCATTCTGCTCATTTTGACCAGTCTTGGGAGGTTTGACTTTTGACAGGGTAAATGAACTCCAAATTAAAAAATTCCACTTGGGTTGGAGAGCATACAGGCAGTGCTTTGCAACGAGATATAATGAGATCAATTTGGACTTCAGGAAGTGCCTAAAAATCACCTCCAAAGTGGCATGACGCATTGAGTTTTCTGGTGCGGCGCATAGATAAATTTGGCCCCATTTTCACTCTTCAGCTCAAAAATTCACCCAGTTTTGACTAATTTTACATTTTCATGCAACTATTGATCTATCTTGATGTAATTTGATGACTATGATGTAATTTTGGCTCATATTTACTTGTTCTAGAGGATTCATTCACTAAAAAGTGAAAATTAAATGAATGAATCAGTTTCCTACCATATAGAGGCAAGTTGTTTGATTGCCTAGATTTCAGTTCCTAGTTTAGAATTGGTTGAAACAGCTCCTAGAAGGATGAGCTCGACCCTTAGAGGCATGGGAAGGGGTTAGGATTTCCTATATTATGTATTTTCTGAGTCATTTTTATGGTTGGACTCTTGGGAATAGTTTGGCACCTCATTGTATATTGATTTCAGATTTTTGGCAAAGGAAAGACCAGAGTTTTGCAGCACTTGTTGGGATCCTTGCGGCTTTGAGTTTTGATGATTTTTTTCTCCATGTATCTGTAAGTTTAATTAATGTTTTATGTTTCCATTTCCCTTCCCTTTGCTTCTAAAATTAGACAAACGAGTAACTAAGGTAGAATTCATTAGTTTTCTGGTGCTCTGCCTTAAACTTTTGTTTAGTTTTATATGTTTTCGTCAGTTTGAAGAGGATCATCGCACCCTCTTGCCCTCTTCAGCTCCTCAGCAGTCTTTTCCATCCATTCATTGAATCTAAGACATCAAAGTCATTGCCTTCCCTACCCCAACCTGAACTCTGCAAGAATTTGGCCTCATCCCCAAGCCCAAAAATTACCTTTCCCTTTTTCCAGCAAAAACCCTAAAAATCAAAATCAAACTCCTTGATTCATATACCTAGCCTAAAATTAGCATTCATTTCAGTCATCTCAAGCCCTATTGATACATTTTTCCTGAGAATGACCCGGAGAGAGCCCTCTCATGTTCTAGTAGGGCTAGCTACCAGACTGAGCGTGGTTTGGTGTTACCCTGAATCCCTCCTTTCTTCAGCCTAAGGTGGATTTGGGAAATAACAGGATGTATGTAGTTACAATCTGTTATGTAGTTACAAACTATTACAATTAAGTAATTAAAGGTAAATTTAGTGTTATTTAAGAAATGAGAATTATGAATATTCATCATTATTTCTGAAGCTAAATCATGTCCTTTGAAATAATTTAATAAACTACATTCCACATGAATACCATGGCTCAATACCATGGGTTTTTTTTAATAGTTTATTCTTATTCTTATTTTATTATTTTTTTAATTGTATTTTGACCTAGCTAAATTGTTCATATATAAACTATTTACTTGTGGATCTAATGGCCTAAAACATTTCAATCGTCTAACATTTAATCCAATGGCTCAGACATGGACACATTGGCAGCTAGGGAAGTTGTTTTCAAATAAGGTCAATACTATGGGTTCTTTTTATAGTTTATTATTATTTTTGTTTTTTGTTGTATTTTGACCTAGTTAAAATGATCATTACATTATGTCATATTTTTATTTAATTTACCTTTATTTTTATTTTTGTGTAATTTGACGTATTCAAATTGTTAAACATGACATTACAACATTCCTATTATACACCTTTTATTATTAATTTTTTTTTATTGTATTTTGACCTAGTTAAAATGTTCATATATAAAACTATTTGCTTGTGGATCTAATGGCCTAAAACATTTCAATTGTATAACATTTGATGATCCAATGGCTCAGACATGGCCACATTGGCAACTAGGGAAGTTGTTTTTAGATAAGGTCAATACCATGGGCTGTTCCTATTATACACCTAAAATCAATCTAACTTATTAAAAAGAAAAAGAAAAACTAAAATTATAAAAATAATTATAAAACTATTTACTTGTGGACCTAATGGCCTAAAACATTTCAATCGTCTAACATTTAATCCAGTGACTCACACATGGACACATTGATAGCTAGGGGAATTGTTTTCAAATAAGAACACGACGTAACTAGAAATTTCTTCAAAAGGTGTAAAGAATGGCCAATAATATTTTTAAATTGAGAAAGTTGTATTTTAATTTTCATAATCAAGCAAATAGCAACTCACACATTAAATTTAAGTTTTTTTTTGTGTATTTTTCTCTTAATTTTATAATAAGTAAGTATATCAGATTAGTTAACAAAATCATTATTGAATGTCATTACAACACCAAGAATAAATTGATTATTTCATATTTTAAAGTAATCTAACTAATAGATGATGAGATGATCTTTTTAAGACATTTTTTTGTTAATTTTGCTCAAAATTATGTATAGATTTTTAAAAATCACAAGTTTAAGTTGTTTAATTTGCAAAAATTGAGTGTATTACAGATTCAATTAAGCATGCAAAATCATATATATATATAACGTGGTTAAAAATTGTATTGCTAGATTACAACCAAAAATAGCTAACATTTCATTGTAGCATGATCTTTACCTTTTGTTGATATTTGCATGCAAAAGCATATAAAAAAAATTCTAATGTGTTTAAAAATTGTATTGCAAGATTAAAATAAAAAATAGTTAACATTTCATTGTAACATGATCTTTGCTTTTTTGTTGATATTTTTGTGTTTCAATCGTTGTCAAAGCATAAATTAGTTCTATATGTTACAGCCTTACAAAGTTGCTTACAACATTTAATGCAGTTGCTAGTAATTAACTATTACAAACATCACTCATGTTAATTAAATTAAATTAATTAATTTTTAAAATATACATACTATGGATGATTTTATTTTAATAATTATTTAAATTTTAATAAACTCCTGGACCTTTTAATGAAATATTATTATTTATATTAAAAATATTTGAATGCACCAATAATCATCAGCATGACAATTAGGTATCCCGAAACCTTTTTTTTAATCAAATTTTATTCAATATTTCTAATATAAAATTCATGTGCGCGGGTTAACTTGCTTCCAAAATAATATTTCACCAATGGTGGCCTGAACTGAAAGGTCTCTCAACGAATCATGGCTTCTAGTTATAGGCCACTATGGATGTCAATGGATTCCCTACATTCAAATATTATTATTATTTTTAAAGGATAACGCGGCCTGTGAGTTGGCTTATACGCCACTAATGATGACATTGGGTTCCGTGCGCCTTACATTCAGTCGAGTTACTATTTCATTGTCATGGTTATTTTCATTCCTCGAAAGTCACCATAATTCTATATCATTTTGCTCGTATTGGAAAAAATAATTATTTTACAAAGTTAACTTTTGTTTATTTTTATGAATTTTTAGCACTCGTTAACTCTACAGGTAGGGGCTCTAGAACCGGAGAACCCATTATTAACTAACAACCGAAGACAGTTTATGAAGGACTAGGGGTTAGAATTTCAAAACAAATTCTTTTATTAAATTTGATTGTTTTCACATTTCTCAACCTATTTTCATAGTTAAATTTTTTTTTAATGATGTTGTAAAATTCTAAACTACATTGAATAAGCAAAATCACAATTTCACCTTCAAATTCCATCCTAGTGCCAGTATTGTTTAGGGGCTTCATTGAGTGATTTCGGAGGTACGTAGCAGCACGTCTCTCACCCACACTATTTATAAGAATATTATAATGAAGTGGTGTTCTATCAGCATTCAATCTTGTAGTACTGTAAGGGTATGTCTGTCATTCCCCAAAATGGATGAGCTGGTCTTACGATAATGTTTAGAGCAGTCTTATAAAATTTAATAACAACTAAACCCACGTTAACAAACTAATCAAATACTTCATACATTTTGTAACTTCAGATAAATTAATAATCAAACTGATCAAATGATTTGGGTTTACCGTCGTATCTGATCATCATAAATTAATAATTTTAAAATGCTAGTGCTGATTCATCGATCAACTATTGTTCGAGGCAGTGTAATTTGACGTGGTGCATCACTATGAATGTGGTAACTTGAAATTGGAATTATGTCACTAGTTGGTGTAGTGGGTATGAATGTGATTTTAACTATCAGCTTTGTGAATATTTCAAATACATTGTTGTTTGCTACATCATTATGAATGTGATAAGTTGAAATTGCAATTATTTCACTACAGGTATAGATGTGATTTTAACCATTAGCTTTGTGAATATTTAAAATATATTGTTATTTACTATTTACATAATATTTTTTTTTTAAAATTGATATAAAGAATAGTGTGCTTAAAGCAATCTATTTACAGTGATGTTAATCTGGTTAAAGATACAGTTTTATGGCTCGATTCATTTTCATATCTTACTCAAGAGTCCAAAACAACCTTTCTTCTATATATTATATTTTTCAATAAAGCAGTGACATTGCCACCAACCATTAACTTTCGTTTTGAATATTTTTATAAAAAAATTAATAAAATATTCCAATAAAAAAACATGTTCCATGTTTCCATGATTGATACTAATCTCTCACGATACTAGTTTTTGGGGTTAAAAATTATATTACAATACTAGTTGAGATGCAACACATCCATTCCACCCATAGTGAAATACTCATTTGTCCAAAAAGAGCAAGGCGTCGGCTGCATCTTCTTGCTTCTTGTGTTCATTATTTCAGTCCTTCCATTCATTTGAATCTGCTTCTACTATAGCAAACCTACCCAGCACACCGTAAAACAAGGACGACCATGCTTCAGCTACTTCATCCTCTTCTTCTTCGTATGATGTTTTCATTAATTATCGGTGGCTGAATGATTTTAAAAACACATTCAATAGCCACCTCTATCGAAGTTTTCCCCACCATGGACATGCATCTTGTATTATAAAAACATGTTAACCACACAACTGTATATCATGTGGAACGGTTCTTATTTCAGCTTTACGTCGAAGTAGGGTCGTTGATATAGGGTGGATGAGTTTTCACATCAACAACGAAAATTCAATTTCCTTCAAATATGCTTAGTGTTAGAGGGTATCTACTACTAGGGATTCTATTCCACCCTATTGTCGTTACAGGTTTCTTGGAATGTTTCATTATCACACTGTTTGTTTCAATTCCTAAAGCTAATGGGTTTCCATGTGTGTGTTACATGATTACTTCAGTGGTTTTTTTTTGTTTTTCAGACTCTTTGTTTCTGTGGTGGCATGGATGATCTAACTGACTTCTGCTCTTGGTTGGACATTCATTCTGCCTTTGAATGGGGTGAGGAGCTATGCTCCAGCAGCCTTATGGTTTTCATTTTGGATCACAGTGTTGGAATTTCTGATGATTCCTTAATAAACAGTGAGGAACAAAATGTCCTCTATCAACACAGAGATTACAAAAAAAAACTTGTAGGTGAAGCATAAAAACGAACTCTCTCTCATTAACAAAAAAAAAAATTTCTTAATACAATCTTCATAATCTGTAGTTTTGGTTTTACAAAAATTTTCTTTACTTGGCTACACACACACCTCTTCTCTCCCTCTGCTTCACACTCTATCTCACACATTGTTTTCACTTCTGCTCTGAGCATTCTTACATAACATATATATTGTAACTAGCACAACCACATTATATTTACCAATGTGGTTGATATACGCCGACAGGCCTATATCCACTACCCATCACATTAATTTATATATCAATAAATAAATATTATATATAATAATTTTGTTATATTAACTTGAAACATATATATTATATATTAATAAGAATATTAATATTTTAAATATATTAATTATGATTAAAATCACAAAAATATTATATATATATTAATAATATTATAATAAGTATTAATAATATATATTAATATAAAAATAATATTAATAATATATAATAATTTAATATTTATTTATATATTAATATCATAGATGGTTATATTATTAATAAACCAAAACAACTAATAATATATTAATAATATATATTATATCATAGTCGATTATATTATTAATAATATATATTAATAATATTATAATATTACTAATAATCATTATTAATAAATATTCGTTAATAATGATTATTAGTAATATTATAATATTATTAATATTACTAAATAAATATTATAATATTATAATATTATTAATATATACAAAAATATTCTATATATATTATTACTATTATAATAAGTATTAATAATATATATTAATATATTAATAATATTAACTATATACATACTATAAAGTAACTTGAAATATATATAATATATATTAATAATATCTATTAATATAAAAATAATAAAAATAATATATAATATTTTAATCTTTATTTATATATTAATATCATAGATGGTTATATTATTAATAAACCAAAATAACTAATAATATATTAATAATATATATTATATTATAGTTGGTTATATTATTAATATTAATAATAATATTATAATATTACTAATAGTCATTATTAATAAATATTTGAATATTAATTTATAATATATATTAATATATTAATAATATTAAACTCAAGAGAGTAATAAACCATATGAAACAATATTTAAAAACAAAAAACCTAAGAGATTAATAAACCCTAACAATTAATATTTTAAAGTGAAGATATTAATAAACCCAAGGGATAATTAATAATACAAACTTAATGTCATCATAAACCAAAGGTTTAAATATTATAAACCATAGGAATTGGTGAACCCAAGGGATAAATATTATAAACATAAGGGATCAATATTAAAAACAGAAGAGATTAATAAATCATAAGAATTGATATTTTAAACTAAAAAACCTAATAAATTAATAGTCCATAAGAATCAGTATTTTAAACATAAGATATTAATAAACCAACGAGATTATTAACATTATAAACCAAAAGAACTAATAGACCCAAGGGTTTAATGTTATAAAGCAAAGGAATCAGCAAATCCAAGGGATAAATATCATAAAGCTAACGGATGAATATTATAAACAATAAAGATTAATAAACCCTAATAATTAATATTAGAAACTGAAAAATCTAAGAAATTAACAAACCCTGAGAATTAGTATTTTAAACTCAAGAGAGTAATAAACCGAATGTGTGATTAACATTATAAACCAAAAGAACTAATAAACCCAAGGGTTTAATATTATAACCAAAGGAGTCAGTGAACCCAAGGGATAAATATTAAAAACCTAAGGGATCAATAAGGCTAAGGTAAATATTAAAAACAATAGAGATTAATAAAACCCAAGAGTTTTATACTATAAACCAAATCAATTGGTGAACCCAAGGGAAAACCATTATCCAAAAAATTATAAACCAAAGGAATTGGTGAACCCAAGGGAATTGATTTAAACATTGAGGCAATTTTTGTCACAATGTGACGTTGGACCAACTATGACCAAGGTTGGCCATGGGTGATTTTCATATTGAGACAATATTTGTCAGAATGTGACATTTGATCATGGATGAAATTGATCTATTATTCATATTATAAACCAAAATAACTAATAAACCCAAGGGTTTAATATTATAAACCAAAGGAATTGGTGAACCCAAGGGACAACCATCACCCAAGAAATTATAAATCAAAAGAAATTGGTGAATCCAAGGGAATTGATTTAAACATTGAGATAATTGTTGTGAGAATGCAACGTTGGACCAACTATGACTAGGGTTGGCCATGGGTGATTTTCATATTCAGACAATATTTGTCAGAATGTCACATTTCATCATGGATGACATTGATTGATTATTCATATTATAAACCAAAAGAACTAATAAACCCAAGGTTTTAATATTATAAACCAAAGGAATTGGTGAACCCAAGGGACAACCATTACCCAACAAATTATAAACCAAAAGGAATTGGTGAACCCAAGGGAATTGATTTAAACATTGAGACAATTGTTGTCACAATGCGACGTTGGACCAACTAAGACCATGGTTGGCCATGGGTGATTTTCATATTGAGAAAATGTTTGTCATAATGTGTCATTTGATCATGGATGACATTGATCGATTATTCATATTATAAACCAAAAAAACTAATAAACCCAAGGATTTAATATTATAAACCAAAGCAAGTGGTCAACCCAATGGAAAATCATTACCCAAAAAATTATAAACCAAAGGAATTGGTGAACCGAAGGGAATTGATTTAAACATTGAGACAATTGTTGCCACAATGCGACATTGGACCAAGTATGACCATGGTTGGCCATGGGTGATTTTCATATTGATACAATGTATGTCACAATGTGACATTTGATCATGGATGACATTGATCGATTATTCATATTATAAACCAAAAAAACTAATCAACCAAAGGGTTTAATATTATAAACCAAAGGAATTGGTGAAACCAAGGGACAACCATTACCAAAAAAATTATAAACCAAAGTAATTGGTGAACCCAAGGGAATTGATTTAAACATTGAGACAATTGTTGTCACAATGCGACATTGGACCAACTATGACCAGGGTTGGCCATGGGTAAACTAATAAACCCAGGACATCATATAAACCAAAGATTGGTGAACCCAAGGGACAATATGCCAACAAATTATAAACCAAAGTTAGTGGGCAAGGGAATTGATTTAAACATTGAGACAATTGTTGTCTGAGAAATGCGACGTTAGACCGTATGACCATGGTTGGCCATGGGTGATTTTCATATTGAGATGATATTTGTTCATAATGTGTCATTTGATCATGGATGACATTGATCAATTATTCATATTATAAACCAAAAAAACTAATAAAACCAAGGGTTTAATATTATAAACCAAAGCAAGTGGTGAACCCAAGGGAAAATCATTACCCAAAAAATTATAAACCAAAGGAATTGTTAAACCCAAGGGAATTGATTTAAACATTGAGACAATTGTTGTCACAATGCGACGTTGGACCAGGTATGACCATGGTTGGCCATGTGTGATTTTCATATTGATACAATGTTTGTCACAATGTGACATTTGATCATGGATGACATTGATCGATTATTCATATTATAAACCAAAAAAACTAATAAGCCCAAGGGTTTAATATTATAAACCAAAGGAATTGGTGAACCTAAGGGAAAACCAATAACCAACAAATTAAAAACCAAAGTAATTGTTGAACCCAAGGGAATTGATTAAAACATTGAGACAATTGTTGTCACAATGCGACGTTGGACCAACTATGACCATGGTTGGCCATGGGTGATTTTTCATGTTAATCCCTGATATTTGTCTTCTTTGACACGATGCGACATTGGACCAACTATGACCGGGGGTGGCCATGGGTGATACTAATAAACCCAAGGGTTTAATATTATAAACCAAAGGAATTGGTGAACCCAAGGGACAACCATTACCCAAAAAATTATAAACCAAAAGGAATTAGTGAACCCAAGGGAATTGATTTAAACATTGAGACAATTGTTGTCACAATGCGACGTTGGATGAACTATGGCCATGGCTAGCCATGGGTGATTTTCATTTTGAGACAATTTTTGTCATAATGTGTCATTTTCTCATGGATGACATTGATCGATTATTCATATTATAAACCAAAAAAACTAATAAGCCCAAGGGTTTAATATTATAAACCAAAGCAAGTGGTGAACCCAAGGGAAAATCATTACCCAAAAAATTATAAACCAAAGGAATTGGTGAACCCAAGGGAATTGATTTAAACATTGAAACAATTGTTGTCACAATGCGATGTTGGACCAAGTATGACCATGGTTGGCCATGGGTGATTTTCATATTGATACAATGTTTGTCACAATGTGACATTTGATCATGTATGACATTGATCGATTATTCATATTATAAACAAAAAAAACTAATAAACCCAAGGGTTTAATACTATAAACCAAAGGAATTGGTGAACCCAAGGGACAACCATTACCCAAAAAATTATAAACCAAAGTAATTGGTGAACCCAAGGGAATTGATTTAAACATTGAGACAATTGTTGTAAAAAATTATAAACCAAAAGAATTGGTGAACGCAAGGGAATTGATTTAAACATTGAGACAATTGTTGTCACAATGCGACGTTGGACCAAGTATGACCATGGTTGGCCATGGGTGATTTTCATATTGATACAATGTTTGTCACAATGTGACATTTGATCAGGGATGACATTGATCGATTATTCATATTATAAACCAAAGGAATTGGTGAACCCAAGGGACGACCATTACCCAAAAAATTATAAACCAAAGTAATTGGTGAACCCAAGGGAATTGATTTAAACATTGAGACAATTGTTGTCACAATGCGACATTGGACCAACTATGACCAGGGTTGGCCATGGGTAAACTAATAAACCCAAGGGTTTAATATTATAAACCAAAGGAATTGGTGAACCCAAGGGAATTGATTTAAATTATTTGTTTTGTTTAGGGAATGAAACATTTTAGAATAATTAGTATATATATTTAAAAATGAGAAATATGGTTTATAATTCTTCCATCAAAATATGTTATTTATTGAGCACAAAAGGAATTAGATATCTCTATCATATAGGTTTTTCTAATGCATCTATTGGTCCAATAACGTTTTTAATTAAAATGAACCAAACATATGTAATTTTTTTTGTTCTCATTATAGTTGACATTATTTCTTAATTTAATGAACATTTTATTTTTATTTTAGGCAAGATGTGTCAAAGCTAGAGTAAGATGCATAAAAAAAATTACACATCTCATACACTTTTTATAAAAAAATAATAAAGATTGTATTACTTATACTACCAAATTTATATTTTTAAACCTTTTTAATATTTTATTTTCCTAAATTAATATTTAAAACATATGATATAAAAAACTTAATTTTTTAAAGTAAACTTTAAGTTTTATTTCTATTATTAATTTCATTTTTTTTATTATTTTGATTATAAGAAAATTAATAATGATAATTAATAATAATGATTAGTGTTTATTAAAATTTATCCTGAAATTAAAAGAAATAGAACTCGTTTAAATTTTGTATGTTAAAAATAAAAAACACTCCAAATTATTATATAAAAAAATTAATATTTCCCAAATAAAATCTAATATAAAAAATTATTTATTAAATTTATATTTATAAATTATTTGAATGACCTTCAAATGTAAAACTATATTTTATGGTTTTCAAATCATATGGTACATTCGAGTTAGTGTGGTTTGTTCCAATCTATATTTTTTTAAATACATAGTGGGGTTGGGGCATGTACCATTTTAGATGTCCATCATTGATCGCTTTAAATTTGGCTTTCATTGGCCACGACCCACTTTGGCTACAACAGCCCAAAAAAACTTGTGGAGTGCACTACTTTCATCGTGTTGTTCACATAGTATAAGTTCCCGGATACCAAGGACGGAAGGGGGCTAAGGCTTCGCCATTCATTTTTTATTACCAGTGCAAACTCTTTTTATATTAACAAGAAGATTGCTGCTAGAATTTTACAAGATTTTTATCTCTTACTAAACAAGGTTTCGACTTATCTTCGCTCTGACCATTGAGGTTTCAAATTTTTGTTTTCATCCAGGAATATTGATTAACATAGTTCAGACAATAGTGTATTTTTGTTTTCTTGATGGATTGGTTAATAGATCATACAACAGCGTATTTTTGTTTTCTTGATGGACTAGATAATATATCATACAACAGTTGTAGGTATTTGACGGGTTTAGAAGTTGTTGCTGTTATGTCTTTTGTTTGAAGAAAATAGATTTATAGATAAGTAGTAATTAGAATCTCGAAGATCCAATTTTGCACAATAGATATTCTATGATGTACTGAGAACTTCTGGGAGTCTCAGAATCACAGAAATGTAACTGCCTTTTGCTCTATAAAAGATAGCCGATTTTTTCATATTGAAAAAAAATGTATTTAATGAGCTAATTGGGATTATAAGGTGCATATTGATGAGGTTTACCCCCTTTGTCCTTGCAAGTCACTTGGACCAGGAATATGGGAGTTTTATTAAAGGAAAACTAAATGCAAAACATGTATTAGGTCGTGAGGAATGTGACCAAAGGAAAAAATGCCTTATTGAATGTAAGAATGCTAATGGGAAAAACAAAAGAACAATATATACATGCTTCTCAGCGCCTATGGGGTGGAGGACGGGATCCAATTAAAAATAAATTTGCAATACCATATTTTTCCACAAATATTCAGAGACAGCCACCAATGCAAGGGCAAAAGTTTAATGCATTGTACAGGAATTCTCAATTTGAAAATATATTATTCAGATGGTAGATTCCTCTATCTATTTTTGCAACAATTCACATCTGTTCAAAATACAATATGAATTCCTAACAGAAGATCAGTCTACAATATCATGAAATTGTATTACAAGCTTAGTAGTCTCTCCAATGCAACAAATTGCAGTGATCATTCTATATAAATATATATACTCGAATTCATTCAGATGACTGCATTTTTTCCCAGGATGCCGCAGCTCCCAGACCATGGAAAGAAACTAAGCCGATCAATTCCTCCACTATTCCTGCTCTCGTCATCCTCGAAGATGCTACCCCTTGTGTTGAAAATTGTAGATGAGTCAGGCAGTTCCCCAAGGTCCGCATAGAAATCATCATCATCATCTAAATTATTGGAACCTGAAATGCATAGCTTAGCTACATGCTGCACGAATGCTAGAGGCTTGTCTTCTTGAATTTCCATGGAAGAGACGACGCGTTCCACTCCTCCACTGTTACCCCCAATTTGAAACCACCAGGGCGCCCACAACGTGTCCTCTCACGACGCGGGTGCCTTCAGACACCTGGCATAATAGTTTCACACACTTGGACAAGCGTTAATATTTTAGTTTCATTCGAAATGTTAATCTTGATAGGTGGCAATTAATAAATGGCACAGTAAATTTTTAATCAAGATTTGTAAAAAAATAGTTTAAGTATGGTTTAAACATGTGATTTAGATATGAAAGGAAGTTAGTGGAGTAGATTTGATCCATTGATTGAGTGGCGATGACCAGAATATACCGGCATCTTTCAATCTAGACCATCAGATCAAAAAGATTAATTAGCATAATCACAAAAGAGCCTACCTCCAATAGGGGGATACGCCTATCGGCGTAATAAACATATATGTTTACAATATATATGAAAAAAATCTAAGTTTAAAAAAACTTTATTAAGTAAAAATATTGAGGGTAGATTATAAAACTATATGACATAAAACATCAAAACCAAAGTTTAAACTTTGTCATATCGCGGCGTATATAAAAAAGAATAACGCAAAACATTTTCAAAACAATGTGATGTTTTTTATCGCATCGAATGATGAGCCAAGTGACACCGTCCCCAAACCATGCGAAAAATGAACAAGGAGCGATTTTTTGAAAGGCTATCGCATCGATTAACCTGCTTGCTGACTGTGCACCCAAACCTTGTGATGATGTGCAATTAGTCGACGCGAAATGAGTTGGAGATGGTGGGATAGCGCTATCGTGCATTAGCAGAGGGGAGATGACATTGGCACAAGATTTTGCGATAGGTGTGTCATTGGTCAAAGAGGGTTTGACATGGAAGTGGCAGGGTATGGTCTATCATGCGGATTGATCGGGGATGATGCAACTACGGGGTGTTGCAATAAGATTTTTATTGGACGAAGAGCTTGTGACATGGAATGGAGGGGTCCACCAAAGAAAACAATGTGGAGGGTTTTAAATTTAAAAAAAAGGCGTGGGAGATACGGAGGTTGGTGGATATGAGTAAAGGCAGGTAGGTGCAAATGTTAATGGAGGAGGTAGCGTGGTCAAACCATGATTTGAAAATCATAACAAGGACTACAGAAATGGGGAAAATTGATTGTTTTCAGGGGATTAAACACAAGAAATTCAATGCATGACTGAGTGAAAACCAAGACAAGAAATTGCTGCTCCTGTCCTTCAAAATTCACATCAAAATTTAACTTTTATTGTCCTGTTCGTTAGGTTGCAGTTGGGAGTAAATTTCAACACCTCCCCTGAATCACAATTGTTGTTATCAAGAATTCTAAGACATTCTATGAGATAATTAAAATGTTTTTTCCCTAATGGTTTTGTTAAAATATCTGCAAAATGTTCTTCTATTCTACAATGTTGCAAAACAATTTCTCCACTCTTCACCAATTCTCTGATATAGTGATACTTTGCATCAATGTGTTTTGTTATTTTATGAAACACTGAATTCTTAGATAAAGCTATTGCTCAGCTATTATCAAAATAAACTATTGTGCCTTTTACCTGTTCATGACACATCTCTTAACATTATCCTCATCCATACTACTTGACATGCTAATGTTGTAGCTGCCACATACTCTACCTATGTTGTTGATAAAGCCACAATTGGTTGCTTCTTAGAAGCCCATGAGATGGCTCCTGATCCCATATGGAAAACATATCTAGAGGTGTTTTTTCTGTCATCTATACTTCCAACCCAATCACTGTCAATATACCCAATTAGTCCAAAGTTTTCTAAAGAGGTGTATAAAATACCATATCTCTTTGTTCCTTTCATATACCTTAGAATTATCCTTGTTTCTTGCCAATTTGCCTCCTTTGGCCTTTCCATGAATCTAGAAATTAAACTCATAGAATGCATATTATTCAACCTAGTTGCAGTCAAATACATAAGGCTGCCAACTATGCTTTTTTACAAACTTAGTTCAAAGTCTTTGCTGGTGTCTTCATTGCTTAATTTAAATCCTATCACTGTAGGAGTAATTGCTACCTTGCAATCCTGCATGTTAAATCTTTCCAAAACTTCTTTCACATATTTTTCTTAAGAAATAAATATTTTATTTTCCTTTTTCTCTACTTGTAGTCCTAAGAAGTATCTCAGCAATCCCATATCATTCATCTCAAATTATTCTTTCATTGACATTTTAAAATTTTCAATGAGGTAAATATCGTTACCTTTGAATATCACATCATCAACATATAAAACAACAATCAACATCTTACCATATTTTTCTTTGATGTATAATGTGATTTCTCCTCCACATTTCTCAAACCCATTTTCTAGTAGATAGGCATCTATTCTATTGTATCATGCTCTTGGTACTTGTTTCAGCCCATACAAATCTTTTTTTAATTTTCATACTTTGTGCTCTTGGCATTCTTTATCATATCCCAGAGGTTGTTCAACATAAACATCTCCCATCAATAATCCATTTAGGAATTTTGATTTCACATGCATTTGGAAAACACTACTCTTACTGTTTCCATTCTTCCAACTAGTGCAAAATTTTCCTCATAATGTCTTCCTTGTTGCTGCTTGTAGCCTTTCAAAACAAGTCTGGCTTTGTGCCTTTCAGTATTACCTTCAACATTACTTTTGGTCTTCTAGACCCATTTTACTCCAATTACTTCCTTACCTTTTGGGAGATCAACTAATTCCCATGTATTGTTCTTCTCTATTGCATTTATTTCTTCATCCATAGCATCTATCCATTTTTTATCTTTTACTACTTTATCAAAATGAATAGGGTCTTCTATATGACAATAAAATGCAAATAAAGAGTTCACAACCTCATTATTTGCTTCTTGCTCATAGATTTCATTTAGACTTACGAATCTGGTTCTTCTTTCACTTGTTAAACTTGTGCTTGTAGAAGCACTCAAATCTGCTCCTTGTGATGTGCATGGAGAAGCACTGTCATCACTTCCCAATGGTGTTATCCTACCATCTTGTGGTGTCCCTTGATTTCCTTGTGTTGGTGGAGGTGGTGCTGCTAATGAGGGATTTATTTCAACCATTTCTTCCTCATCTTCATCATGATACAAATAGATTTTTACATTCATTGTTTTCTCAATGCTTCCATCCCAATCTTCTTCCTCAATAAACTACACACCTCTGCTTATCATAAACTTCTTGGTGAACGGGTTATATAGTCTGTATGCCTTTGATTCTTCAGTGAATCCTAGAAATATGCACTTCTCCCCCTTACTGTCCAACTTCTTTCTTAGCTGATCTAGAATGTGTGCATAAGCCACACAACCAAATACTCTCATGTGGGTAACAAATTGTTTTATGCCACTTCTTGCTTCTTTCGGAACTATGTTCATAACACTCTTTGTTGGGCATCTATTCAAAACATATGTTGCACAATGTATAACTTCAGCCCAATATTCATTTGGAAAATGTTTTGGCTTTGGCATACTTCTTACCATGTCCATGATGGTTCTATTTTTCCTTTCAGCAACTACATTTTTCTATGGTGTATAGCTTGCTGTAAATTGCTTATCAATTCCATTTTCTCTGCAAAAATGTAAAAAATCCTGGGAGATATATTCTCCACATCTATCATTTATGAGAACTTTTATATGCTACCCACTTTGATTCTCAACAAGTGCTTTAAAGTGGTAGAACTTATCAAACACTTCACTCTTCATCTTCAATAAATATACCCATGTTTTTCTTGTGTAATCGTCAATAAAGGTCATCATATAGTGGCTGCCTACTAATGATGGTGTTTATATTGTTCCACACAAATCTGAATGGACTATTTATAATGGTGATTTTTCGCCTATGCTCTTTCCTGATGGAAAGCTTTCTCTGTGTTATTTTCCCAAGATGTAGCCTTCACATAGGCTATTTGGCTTATCAATCAATTGTAATAATTTTACCATACCTTTCCCGTGCAGCAAAGTTAGACCTCCAAAGTTGAGATGTCAAAATTTCAAATGCCATAACCAGTTTTCATCTTCTGCTTCTCTTTGGTAAGTCTCTTATGTCACTGCTGCTATTGCAACTCCTTTCCTCAAATCTGCTCTCATGTTGAGAAGAAACATTTTGATTCTTATCATATTCACTTGTGTAATGCATTTCTTGCTTGATGGTTTATCTATGATAGTACATACATCATCTTCAAAGAATACATTGTAGCCTTTCTGACTGAGCTGTCCAATGTTCAAAAGGTTACACTTCATACCAGTTACATAAAATATATCTGATATGGATTTCCTTTCTCCTTTTCTTCTCAAAAGTCTTACTCTTCCTTTCCCCATGACAAAGACTTTACTATCTATCCCCGATGTTACTTGAGACTTCACATTTTCATCTAACATGGAAAACATAGAAATGTTTCCAATCATATGGTTGCTACATCCTTAATCTAGGAACCATATATCTTCATTATTTTCTTCAGACATATTACATTCTAAGAATAAATTCTCTTGACTAAGAGTTTCCTTAGTAAATTTAGCACTGGGTCTATTACCCATGTCAACCTGTTTCTTTCTACATTGATTGGAATAATGCCCATACTTCTTACAGTAATGACATTGGACTTGGGATTTATCATACCTTTGCCCATGTGCTTGATTTTATCCACCTTGTTGGATGTTGCCTTGGCTTTGATTCTGACTTTGGTTGCTGCCCCTTCCACTTGTACTTGCAGGGGTATTTCTTCCTCTGTTCTGGCTTCTGCCTCTACCTTTTCCTCTGTAGTTTGATTTTCCTTGAACTCTTCCTCTTCAAAAGGACATTTGGGTATTGAAGGCATACTCCAAAGATGAGTTTTTTGTTCTGCTCAATATTTGTTTGTGTGTCATCAATGATGCATGAATCTCATCAACAGTAAACATTGGGAGATCCTTTGTCTCTTCAATGGTTTTTACTATCACATCAAATCTTGAGGGTACGCTCCTCAATACTTTCTCCACTATTTTTATTTCTTCTATTGTCTCTCCATGGGATCTCCTTTGGGTAACCAACCCAATCAACTATGTGAAGAATGAGTCTTTTATATCAAACTCATTCATGCCAATAACTTCAAAATCTCTTCTCATTAATTGAAGCTTGGTTTTATTTACCTTCTCCATTCCTTGATAGGTTTTCTTGATGGTATTCCATGCCTCTTTGGACTTCTTTTCTACTACAATTATTGGAAATAATTTTTCATGCATTGCCTCATAGAGATAGAAAAGGGCTTTTGAATCTTTCTTCCTATTACTCTTAAAAAAAATCTTTGTCTGCCTATGTTAAGGCATTAAATGCTTGTTCATTTTTTGGTTCTTAAAAACCATCTTCAACTAGCTCCCATAAAAATTGAGATGCAAACAGGGCTCTCATTTTGATTGGCCAAAAGTCATAGTTCTTCCCATTGCACTGTGGGAGTTCACTATTTCCCATACTCGTGCTTGTGCTAGCTTCCACCATTGCTAGCCTTGCAGAACTATGCTAAAAACTTGATTGTGTATTTTAAATAAACTTTCTTACTACTGGGGAGATAACTTCTAACTTTAAAAACTCTTAAGACTTTCTTTTACAGTTCTCTGGACTATATTTTAAAAACAAACAATATATCTGCTTTTTTTTATAAATACTTAACTTGCTGAGCCTTCACTCTACTGGAGAAATGCTTCAACAATCTTCTTCTACTTTTCCTATAGCTTCTTCAACAAAATGCTGAAAGCTTGGACTAGCTCTAATACCATGTTGGAATTTCAGATGATTCCTTAACAAACAGTGAGGAACAAAATGTCCTCTATCAACACAAATATTACAAAAAACAAACTTGCAGGTGAAGCATAAAAACAAACTGTCTCTCATTAACAAAAAAAAATTTGCTTAATACAGTCTTCAAAATCTGCAGTTTTGGTTTTACAAATTTTTTCTTTATTGGCCTACTACACACATAGCTCTTCTCTCACTTTGCTTCACACTATGTATGATAGAGTGATTTCACTTTTACACTCAGCATTCTTACATCACATTTTTGTTTATATATATTATAAACATATATGTTTACAATAAATATGAAATAAAATCTAAGTTTAAAAAAACTTTATTAAATAAAACTATAACAGGAATATTAAAAAACTATGACATAAAACATTAAAACCAATGTTTAAACTTTGTCTTATCGAGGCGTATATAAAAAAAAATGTGAAACATTTTCAAAACAATGCGATGGTTTTAATTGGATCGAACGATGAGCTAAGTGACGTCATCCACAAACCATGTGAAAAATGAATGGGGATTGATTTTGTGAAGGGTTATCACATCGATTAGTGAGCCCACTATCTGTTCACCCAAACCCTGTGACGATGCGTAATGAGCTGGTGATGGTGGGACAGTGCTATTGCACGTTTTTGGATGGGAGATTACTTTGGCACAAGATTGTGCAATAAGCGTGTGATTTGTCGGAGAGGGTTTGACATGGTAGTGGCGGGGTCTCGTCTATCACGTGGATTGAACGGGGATGACGCAACTGCAGGAGGTTATAATATTTTTATTTGACAGAGATCTTGTGACGTGGACTAGAGGGGTCCACCAAAGAAAACAATGTGGAGGGTTTTAAATTCAAAAGAAAGTCACAGGATATACGGTGGTTGGTGGATAGGAGTAAAGGTGGGTAGGTGAAAATGTTAATGGTGGAGGTAGTGTGGTAAAACCATGATTTGTAAATCAGAATAAGGGATATGACAATGGGAAAAATTGACTGTTTGCAAGGGATTAAACACAATAAATTCATTTCACGATTGAGTGCAAACCAAGACAATAAATTGCTACTCCTGTCCTTGAAAATTCACATCGAAATTGAACTTTTGTTGTCTTGTTTCTCAGGTTGCAGTTGGGAGTAAATTTCACAACACAAGACCAGAATATCGACATAACACTTCTTCTATGTATGAACGACTTCATGCAAGCTCGAGGGACTCAGGTAAAAGAGGTAACGGTTTCTATTGAATTTTCCTTAAGGATTTCTAGGAACATTTGCTACAAACCCTGACTTACTTAGGGTTATCACCTTATTTTCGTTAAAGGTTTCTTAGAGTTTTCGGGAAGAACGATCCCTTACCATAGTTTTCATGGTGCTCAACTCAGCTGAACCAACATTTGAGGGTTCTTCTCGTGGTTACTATTTGTAGAGCTAATGGGTTTCCTCGTCTAACTTACATGATTACTTCAGTTGTTGTTTTTTTTTTACACTCTAACTGGCGGTAGTTCTCATGTCTTCCCATAGGTATTATCTCACCATCATAAATTAATAATTTAAAAATTATAGCATGGTGCATCACCATGAATGCTAGTTTGGTATGTTGAAAGTTCTCTATACGAGCCTAGATCCATCTTAAATCTATCAAGCTGAGAGGGATCAAATCTCTCTAGGTACAAACCTCCTTTTTTGGTGCAAAACTTGAGGAAAGGTTTGCACCTCGAGATATTATATCCCTCTAGGGGCTTGATAGATGTAGGGTAAATATGGAATAGATCTAGGGTAAAGATGGATCCAGACTCATTTTAGTGGGCATACAAAATTGTTTCAACGTATAATTATCTTGATCATTTTAAATATTCTAAATATGTATAAGATTAACTTTTCCGATTTAATTTTAACTTTTCTTAGTTACCTTTAGTTTTTTGAGATGACTATTAGTAACTTGAATGATAAAAATGACGAAATAAAAATATTAAGAGCCAAGTGAGAATGTAACAATGTTGAATGGTATAAAATGTGAATAATAAGAATATAGTCAATTACAAACAATCTTGGAACGTTTAAACATAAACTCCTACACTTCATTTTTTTTTTTACTTCTAACACATAATCATAAATTATTACTTTAAATAAATCACAACATATGGTTTTCATATTAATGCAAACATACATACTTACCATGTTCATCAGGTTTATCTAAATTATGTATAGTCCCCTAAGTTATACCATCTCAGTCTTTAATGCTAAACACAACATTTCTATATTTATTGATATATGTCTTTACTAACATTGTGATTAATTGAAATCAAGGGATTAATAATGGAATTATTTCATATTATACCTTAGAATTATGGTCAACGGAGTTTGTATAAAATATGTTTAATGTACAAAACTATAATGACATAATTATACTGCTTATACTCTCGCAACAATTATTAAATGTAGATTTTGTTTTATTTATTTTCCCAGATCTGCCATAGCCTCGGGTTTGACATTTAAATTAATGGTGGGACATATGTGATTTCTATCCACCGTCGATGTTATATTCAAATCAATGGTTTTATTAAGTCCTATGGTGGTTAGGGTATTTCCCTATCCCCCAAACCCTAACCAATTCTCTCACTTGGCACCCTTGCTGTCATCCTCCTCTTTGCAACTATGAAACAACTTGGTTTCCTTCTTGGCGCTCTGTCTAACTGGTTTTATGACGACACCTCCTTATCATTTAATTTCTTCCATCCTAAGTTTTCTTTCACCTTCAAGCCTGATTGCTATAGATTTTGCTAGGGTTAAGGGTTTTCTCACTACTCCTTTTCACAGTTGACATAGCCATGATAATTGTGCTCTCATTCAAGCTATGCACTCCCTGAACTATTGTCATTCTCAGGAGATACTTACCATAGAATTTTTCAATGGAAGAATGCCCTCAACATTAGATACAGGTGAGAATTTTGTTATTTTTTTTAGGTATTTAAATTCTTATCTCGGGTTGAATGGATAATTATTTCACTGTGTCTCCTTTCTAATTTCACTGTTATTAATGGGTGCGAGGAGTTCACCACCCGTATACCATCAAATTAAATTCTCCTCTGCTTCGATTTTTTGGGCTTTCCTTCCAGACTCTATTTTTTTATTCATTAACATTCTCTAAGCATTAAAATTTGTGTTGCATGTCATGCAAGTAACCCCGAAACCCTACACCCAGAACGTTTCGGTTATCACACTAGCCTCCTTGTATAATGCCTATTGTTTTCCACCACTCGTGCTCCATTCCATTCCAGGTAGCTTTTCTTACTTCTTTTCAGGATTTTTCATAAGGGTTTTTGACAAAAATGTTTAAGCCTATAGTTACGAGATTGAAACTCACACTCCCTTGAGGTTTTGATGTAATTAATGAATAGTTGTTTGAGTTAACAATACTTGCTATTTTAAACTACACACTGGTCTTTTAGTGGGGTTTCTGTAATACTTAATTCCTTTAAGGGTAATTCTATTATATAAGTGTTTTGGGTTAACCCCTCCATTCTTCTCTTTTCCTTTTCTCCTACAGCAATGTAATTTTCATTGATATTTGCAATCATTGTCACATACAAGCATTTTCGCTGATTTAGATTATGCACTCTCATGCTATTATTAGTTCTAGTACATTCTTTCTTAAATATATACATAATACAGACATGTAGAATCGGCTAATTCGATACTTAGTTCGCAGTACCAATAATTTCCATGAAGACTGCTCATGAACACCCTTATTAGGTTAATATTTTCATTAAAGATTTCATTATTGTTCTTGCTCTTGCCTGTCTTGTTTAACTTGCCTCTATTCAAAAATTATTGCTACTGTTCACGTATATAATTTCATGTCTACCTTTATTACATAGGCTTGCTGTACCCCACGAGGAATACTGTTGTAACTGAGTTTTCTTGTCCATATTTTCTTTCAATACTACCGTTTCTCTGTTTTTCTCACCTACTGAATATATGTACACTACATTTGTTGTTAATTTAATTCTAGCAATTAGTTCTTCATTATTTCCTTTCATGTCAAATTTAGTTTCTTGGTTTTTTATTTGGTAATATTTTTTGCATAGTAAAAGGAATATATATAGGTGACCGGAACACCTCAAGAGGGTTTACACCTAGCCCTCAATCCATGTATCTAGTTGGTTCTTCTTTACAAGACAGACTATCCTGTTTGGGGAAATCCTTCCCCGAATGGACTAACTGTCCATCCTGTTATTTTTTTACTGTAGGATTTTTCCTACTGTTTTGTTAGATATCATTTAAAGAGCTTCATCCTTTTATCCTTCCACAAGACATGTTTTACAAAAACTATTCTAGGAATCAAAATTATTCATACAACATTCAAAATAATCTAAATATTTATCCCTGTAACAAAGTGTTCACATACATAGAAAACTATTTACATGAATTAACATATTTAAGAACTCATTTTCCATTTCATTCCAGTCTGGTATAATTATCTCAGATATGTAAGGCTGATGACATTCTCCCCACTGTGAGAGAGGTAATGATGTCCTCAAATCCCCCCATGACCCTCATTAGAGTAGGATTGTGTAGCAATTCTGAAGGAGGTATACCTCGGGACCCTTCTCCATTCTATTCTCCAATGACAGGTAGAAGAGTTCCATTGGTTTCTACCAGCCCTGGACACTCTCTCCTTTCAACTCTCTAGTTCCTTATTTACTCCTGCACATAACCCCTTTCCTTATCTAGGATTTTCACCTTATCCTGAAGGGAAAGGTAACTGCCAGTAACTACTTAATCCAACTAATCTGGAATTTTGGAAAAAATTTACCATTAGTTGATGGAATCATACAATAATTAAATATTTTATTGAAGAAAATAAGTATAGTTCATAGCTTGATTAACATGCTTTTTAATCCTATTTAAATTTAAAATAAACTACAATGACTAAATTAAAATGTCTTTTCTTAAGGAAATTAAATCGGGGTGTTATATCTTCCCTCGCTTAAGGTAAACACCATCCTTTGTGTTTATTCCATTCTATTGAATAGCTTTGGATATGCTTATTGCACAAAGTTTTCATATTCCCAGGTTGCCTCCTATAGGCTAAAGTGATTCCATTGCACTTTAACTGGCGTGATGGCTCACCTCTAGAGAGTTATTTCTCTATGATCGAGAATACGTTGAGGTTCTACCAGGAATTCACCGTCTAGTTCAACCTGAAACCAACAAAAGTTTTAATTAATAAACATTCATTTATCTCCCTTAGAGATCTTCATTCTTATTTCATTCCTACCTAAATATTCTTCGAGTGTATTACATGCTTCGGATCATGTGTGTACCTTTTTACACAGACACATGGAACACATTGTGCACTCGTATGTGTTCTGGTAAAGCTAGTTGGTAGGCTACTGACCCCACCCTTTCCAAGATCTGGAAAGGTCTATAGAATCAGGGAACCAACTTGGCACATGTAGGCCACCTCAAAACACTCTTCTTGGGTGTAATTCTCACGTAAACGTGATCACCCACTTCGATTTGCCGATGTGTCCTCTTTCAATCTGCATATGATTTCTATCTATCCTGGGCAGCTTTTAAATTTTGTCGGATCTTATTTACTTCTCAATCCATTTCAGCCAACATTTATGGCCCAAGCATTAGTTTTTTTTCTGGGCTACTCTAATTAATGGTAGTTCGACACTGTCTACCATATAGGGCTTCAAACAGACTCATCTTGAGATATTCTTCGTATCCATTTTTGTAGGAAAATTATACTAAATGCAGATAATCTTCCCATTTCATGGGTTTATGCATTACGTACATTCGTAGCATGTCCTACAATATCCGATTCACCCCCTTCGTTTTCCCATCCTTTAGAGGACGATATGCTGTGCTAAATTGGACTTCTGTGCCTAGTCCGGTAAACAGTGCCTTCGAAAAGGCTGAGGTAAAATTTACATCTCTACCTAAGATTATTGTTTTTGGAATGCCATGTAATCTAAATATCTCCCTCATGAAGATGTCAGTAATTTTCACAGTTTTAAAATTAGACTGTACATGAATAAAATGAGTTTCTTTGTTTAGCCGATCAACTAATACCATTATAGAGTCATTGTGTCTCTTCTATCTTTGTAAGCCAGTAATAAAATCTAGTGATATAACTTCCCACTTCCACTACGATACATGTATGGTTTGTAGTAAACCAACTAGGTGTTGATGCTCAACCTTAACCTACTGACATTCCAAACATTTAGTCAAGTATTCAACGATGTGTTTGCACATGCCAAGCCA